>OZ026499.1:21813033-21865533 GCA_964019985.1 Aurelia sp. 4 Dawson et al 2005 | reverse complement strand
TAACTTCGTTGCAAATTGTGGCACCCACATGAAATATCGTAAGCTAAGGGTTTGTGTTTCCTTTTCAGACATCATATAGAGAACATGAATCAAGGTAACGTTCAATATTTAATATGTATCTTGTTTTCTTTAGACACATCAATCCTTTAAAGTACTGCCCTTTCATTCAGCGTTTACATTGGTCAGGATTAGGCCCATCATTCAAAATGAGAAAGGGTCTATGAAGTAAAAAGCAAACGCTTGTTGTGGTCGACCAATAGACATTTTAGCTTTTCTACAAAATAATCTGAATCGAATGATATTTTGATAAATTTGAAGAATTTTCGAACCTGCACAACAGTGATAGAAGTTCGAATTCCACTCAATCGAACCTTCCATGTAAAAATATATTAAATATATCGCTTGATCTTGACTCTTTTCTAAAATAGTTGAAAGGTCTTAAATACTTTGATCCGCATAAGTTAAGCATAATTAGGCACCATAAGTTAAGTTTCAAACAGCATTACCTGCTGCTATTACTTGTCAATAATGAATTTCATGCTACCACAGGGATCAAGAAAGTACCTCATCATCTCATCACGAAAGATCTTCTCGATCGGAACCAAGAAAACGCAGATTTACTGAGGTGAGACTCCAACAAAATCTGTTTTCGTTATCATTTATTTGGATTGGTGTAAAACACATTAAAAGTTGTTATTATCCATTGTTGAATTGGATAGTTTTGCAGATAGACATTGAAATGACATGTATTTTTATCCTTATAAATTTAACATGGTATAATAAATGTCTATCTTAAGTTTATTTGGGTTGGTAGGAAACTCTCTGTTGAAACCGGCAAGCGTACAACTAGACGCATTGAAAGGGCAAGGAGCAATTTACTCACATTAATATAGAACGATTTGAATCGTTGAGATCTAAAAATAGATCGCATTGCAAAACTTAGCGATAGGAACGCTTGAAAACCTTCTCTAGCCACAGTTTACATCTTTAAGGTACCTGGAATAAGATCATTATAAATTTGTGCTCCTGTATGATTGTTATAATAAAACTCATAAAAATTTGTTGTTATCCTTTACCAAACAAACTCAATGGTTTTGCTGCTGGAAATCGAGATAACATATATTCATATACATATATTCGAGATAATCGAGATAACATATACATATATTCTTATTAAGAATGTCAATAGTTGCAATGACACAGTGCCTAAAGATGCTTTTGCCCATACGTTGAGCATGGTTCAAGCGAGGAGTGGCTTTTTGTAAGCAAGAAAATTTTAAGGTATGCCTTTGTTCTGACATGGCAGGCCATCTAGACACTTCAGAATTGACTTGGCCAATTCATTGGACACAAAGAATTGAAACTTAAGCTTTTAAGAAATATTGTATTTGCTTTTTGTTACAATCATGCTAATAAATTCTTCTTTTCTCTCCCTTTCTCTCTTGACTTGTATTTTCATGAGTAGGATCCAGCATTGATTCGCAAGACAACAGAAACAAAAGCTATCAAGGTAAATGTTTGTCCACTTATTTTTTTGTAACAGAATCTTTCGGTGCTTCAAATTTAAACATAGCCTTGATGATACGAGATCGAATGGCAGTGGTTTCGTTCTTTTATTTTCGATTATCAGTATTTGTATATCTAAAATTATGAAACCTATCCATACATTATCTGTTTGAAAATCTATTAAATAGCTTGGGTAGATCTGAATTGTCAAGTTGCCCCCAACGAGCTGCAGAAAACCAGATCAGTTATTAAATCAATCGTTTTACAGATTTGTTCACAATTTTGTGGCTGAGCCCCTTTAAGGTCTACTTGTTTCTGTCGATTTGCTTTAAAGTAAACAAAAGGTCTTAAGATCAAATATTGCCTTGTTGTTGTACTTCGTATTTCTGTTGACAAATATTCGTTATGTTTCAATGGACCTTATTGTTGACAAAAATGATTCATATTACAAAAAAAACCTGTATTCTTGACATTCGAATATTTTTAGACTGTACCTATATTTTTTATTGCCAGATACGACCCCAAATCCTGCCAAGCGGTTTGTCATACCCGTGTTAACCTTACAGTTACTGTGTTACCACCATTGCCGCAGGAGTTAATAGAACATTTTATACGGTAGATGTGTTTTAAGCGCCCCCATGTCTGTACAATTAAGTATGTCAGCACCGGGTTGATACTGGTTTCCGGTCGACGTCAGGCAGTGGTGCTGATTTGTTCAGATTGTTCTCAAAGCTGGTTATTGTTTTCGTTTGTCAAACTACATTTTTATCAAGACCAAATGTTTGTCTTCTGGTATATTCAGTCGTTTGCATCTCATGATTCATTTTGCTTTGGTTGAAATACTTTCTCTGTCACATATTGATTGATTTATTTCTCTTCTTTACCTTCTAATGAAATAGGAAGACAATTCTCACAGTTTAGATTCAAATACCAAATTTAGGTCATCTGGAGAACCGAGCAGAGAAACATCACGTGACATCGATCGACTTAGTCCGCTTCCAGACCGTGCTGCTGATGCTAGTGAAAAAGAACCAAAGTTTTCCATTCCGCGGGAAAGCGCTAAAAAGAAGCCGGGTAATTTGAATTGTTTTGAATTTATTGAATTTACTTTGAATGCAGGCTTTAATCTCTGGTCTTTGCAATAAGTTTCAGAGCATTTCATTTGTGTAAGGATCACCATCGAGACATTACAGTCAAAGGGGAAGAAGCACACCACCCATATTTTTGTTTTTCAAGATAGACTCGTGTCATCATTGAATTGTGTTTTCTTTGCATGACAAAATCCTTGAAGGTTCTCATTCATTGTAATTTCTAAGGGAAAGAATTCCTAGTGTCAGCACGTATGCTCCGCCCCATTGAAGCAATGCTCGGGTAAAAGGAAGCAGATCACAAAGTAATATTCGATTTTTGATCCAATCATGAAAATGTATTTTCAAATAGTCTTCGAATTTGCATGGTGCAATGCTTCCGCTTTGGCTGTAAAGGCAATGTGCTTAGATTGCAATGTGACAGTGTATACCCAGCTGATCAGCATTTATCACATTCGTTGTTAGTGATTGGTTGATATTCATACTGATCATATGAACGGAAAAACATTTGTCGTAGACAACCTCAAATGATCACAAAATCATGAAACATAGCCAGTGGTTGTTTTGTGGAATGTTTGCATGCATTCGTGGCACATGCCTCCATTGCGTGAAACATGTTAAAAAATTCAAAGATGTTTTATCAAGAGATTGATCACCCGATTTCCAAAAGATGTAAACAAACCTTAGCTGATGTAGTCCATTTCTCGATGATTTATATCAGGCCTTGCCATCGACCTTGGTTATGCTATTTGATTGATTGCATAGAGAATCGATTAGTGCCCAATAATCGAGCAATCGGCTGCCGGTAATAATCGACTTTGATGAAGTGATCGAGTATGAGTCACTACTCAATTTTCAGTCATGGTGAAAATATTAAGCGGACCTTGAAGATTAACTGATTAAGATCGATGGACATGGCTAATTTATATCTTTATGTTACATTATAGCTGGGGATGTATTCAAACCTCCTGTCGTCCCACTGGCCACATCGGTGAAGAAAGCGAAGAAGCCAAAAGTAAACAAAACAGAGACGAAGCATGCATTGTCTTCATTAATAGCTTATGATGACTCAGACTCAGATGAGGAGGTTTAAACCAATACATTCAAGTATCCAGTATTCATTTGTGTATTTTTTAGTATTTCCCCAGAGGGCTCTTGATCCAGCTTTTTGCAGGGAGGGGCCCCTGATTTTGATATTTCAGACTCAAATGAAGGGGGTTAAACAAATACATTCAACTCCAAGTATCAAGTATTGATTTGTATTCTTTTAGCATAGGGGTCAAATCTTTCAAATCTTAAAAGATGTGGGTGTTAAATTCTATCAAATTTTTCTTTCAATTGAGTGTTTAGAAATAAACTGAAAATACTTTGCTGTAAATCTGCTGTGACAAGTTTTTGATACCTTGATTTTTATCAAAATGGTGGCATTTTAATCTTGTTGAAATAATTCAGTGAAAACTTTGAAAAAATTAAGAGTGTCTGTAAATCGTAAATCATTGGAGAAAAATACAATCTTCAAGAAAGCCATGATAAATGCAGGTTTACAATATGTTGGTCAGCGGAAATCTGTCGCCCTTCTGGTTCAGGATTTAGGAATTTGATGACATCACATCCTCAATTATAATAAATGCCACCATTTTAAAACTAATCAAGAAATCAAAGAATTTCCACGACAGGTTTACAGCAAATTACCCTCAGTTCCTTCTAAATAATTCAAATCGGAAGTGAAATATGACAGAATCCAAGATTTTGAGTTCCAGGCTATTTTTAGCTATTGATCCACCTCTTTAAAGGGGTGTGTCCCGAGATTTTGAGGATTCAGAATCAGATGTGAACAAAAGACTTTCATGTGTCAAGTCCTAATTTGTATTCTTGTCACATTTTGTATCCACAAGGTGGGGGATTCCACTAATGTTACATCCTGGTACACATTGTGCAGATGTGCCAGAACGGTGGACAGATTAGCAGCCATTATGGATTGCGGTTGGCTAGGCAACTGCTGTACCAAAACACTAGCTGCCAGTAACAAGGTGAATGTTTTGTCGAGCTATAATTGCAAAAACGCCTTTCTTTTAGCCATATTCTGATTGGAACACCAAGGTGACGAAATCAAGATTTTTTCTGGTTTTACAGCTGTAGGGAGCAAAGCCCTCACTGAAGCAACAAAAGCATGAATGAGGTGGTATGAGATGAGCGAAATTTGATGGGCTTTGTGTGGACTAAGATAAGGCAAAGACCTCAGAATATTTTCAAAAAGTTGCCGAGAAGGTTTCTTATGATTTTTCCCAGATCGACGAAATTCACCAGGGATAATTCATTTGATATAAAGACAAGTTGTTTAATTTGGAGTTTATTTTGGAGTAGTTTTTGTCGAACCAATGTAAATCAAATCTTGCTTTTGTCCCACGGTCGTGACTCCCATGACTAAGACTGTTAATTAGTAGATCGCAGTAAGACTTATTGAAACTTTGGAAAAGGTGTAGCTGGTTAGTCAGCGGATAGATAACACATTTTACTTGCTATCGAGGAAAGGGACTTGGCCGATATTCAAAACTAAATTTTGATCTATCAGTCAAAGTCAAAGGCATGTGAAAATTTTCGGTAAAAGTACTCAATTTTTAGACCCAGGAATTCGAAAATTGCTAGTGAGGGGTTTGTATAGGAGTGAGAATGTCATGTTCGATTAGTAGAATTCTTGTTCGCATAGAAACCAGTTGCTAGCATTTGCCTTATCTTTGGGTATGATCATGTTCGCATTAAGTTAGCCCTTGATTGATGGAGGATTGGATCAAAATTCAAGTTTTGAATATCGGTCTTCCACATTTTACTCCAAAGCCCGCCAGACGTGTTAACTTTTTTCTTGACTCGTCCTGTAGTTTTAACTTCTTATTAGCATTTGTAATGTTTTGCAATTGTGTAGCTACATAGAAAGAGACCTATTTAGAGATAAATTAGCGTAGTTTGATTACGTTAGACCCCGTTTACACGATCCCTTTAGAAAGTTAAACTGGATAAAGTGTTGTTTCGTCATCCTTTCTTCACCATGCCTGCAGAATTTTATGTCGGTTAGCGAAACGGCAAAGTCCGTAACTCTTCCGATTTCAAGTTCTGCTAGCATCGTAAAACGGAGTCTGAAGTGATACGTACAACCATGGACAAATTTTGAAGGAAAAGAGTTTATGCTTTTAATGAATGAAATCTACTGCAAGGGAAGACACTTTCACAAGAGGAAACTTTTGCGAGTTGGAGAAAGACACGAAGCTTTTTGAAGTTCGCTAATCAGCCACGATTGGCAATTTTGCGACAGTGAACTGTTGTCAAATTTTGTCAAATTTTGTGAATTCTGAACGGGTCTTCAATGACTCTTTGTAATCTTCCTTTGCTTATTAGAAGTAGAGTTGGAAAGGTTTCTTGTTTAATTTGAAAGGTTTCTTGTTAAATTTGAAAGGGTTCTTATTAGAAAAGGTCACACTTGATTAATACTATCAATATTTGATTTTATTAACTTTTTATTCCATGATTTTGTAAATTCACGAAATGAACTTTCGCGAATTTGACCAAGGACGTGAAAAACGCGAAAAACTTGAATGTTTCTTCCCTTAAAAAGCAATTGTACTGTAAGAAATATATCTGAACCTTATTTGCAACGGTTATTTCGTCGCTTCATACAAATATGTGAATTTTCTCGTTAATATGTTATGTACCAGATCTAGTATCGTAAACGCATTTGTAAACCACTAAAAGAGTTAGTTACAGGAGGGATTCAGTATCCCGACCCCAATATTCCATTTCTCGCTATTTCCTACATGCATTTTGTTTCATATGAATTAAGAATTTGAGCCAGCCCTGAAACCTTTTAAAATTCGCCACATTTGATTTCTCAGAGTTTCTTAAAACGCTCGATAACAGCCTTTGCCTCCTTTGCTTACTACCTTTGCCTCCTGAAGGTATAAAAACAAGGTTTTTTGAAGTTTTCGAGTGTTTAGACATTACTCAAGTACCGTCCTTTTAGAAGAAGTGGAAATGAAGTCAGTGATTTCTTTTATCAAAGTAAATAGTTTCAATTTTATCATAATGCAGGCCACATCAACGGTGCATTATTGCGCACGGTCAACCCGAATGTTCTGGCTGCACCCTGGGCTGCACCCTGGCCCATCACAGCCACGCGTATATTTTTTATAAGAAACAGTTTAACAGAAACTGAAGTATCAGATCGCTAGAAATAAAGAAAATTCAATAACTTAATAATCCATTTATTTTGATTAAAGAAATCCGTGGCATATTTTTACTTCATGTTCGCTTGTCTCCTGTATCATTTTCCAGGAGTCCTCGAGAAATGTCGATACATCAGAGAATCTTGAAAAAGACATCATGTTGGAACGGTTAAAATATTCTTGAGGGCTCTGGTAGTAAACATGAAGATTGTTATGGAACCTTCAAGAAACAAATCTTGAGTACTCTAACTCTAATATTAAGGAACCTTTTGTGTTGACCCAGATTGATAGTTCCTCTTAAAAATAACGAGTAGTGCAGAATCTCTTCAACGAAGAAAAGATGACTAATAAGAAAAATAGTTTGGGAATAGAATGACTCACAACTCATGATTATGATCATGACTCACAGCTCATGATTATGATCATGACTCACAGCTCTTATTCTGGACAGCTCTGCACCTGTATTTTGAATTAAGTCATGAAACAAAGCACCTGCTCATTGATTCATTGATTTTGAAGAGAGTCTATGCCTCGTACAGGTGTGTTCCACTGCCCACCTGACACAAAACGCGTCTGCAAACTTCAACCTGAATTCCACTATACTCGAAATGCTTGCATGAGCTGATTTCCTGCAGAATTTATTGTTATTGCAACAAGATGTATCTTTTTTACCTTGGAATTTATGTACTGGTTTCATTTCATTGTGGCTCAGTTCTTTCACAGGTAAAACAGACTTTTTTTCGTATTAATTCTGTATCTAAATAAATGTGTGTAATACCTTCAAACTGTGTCTGTTGTGATCAGTTGCTTATTCAAAATGAGCTGCAGAGTTTGCTCCTGCGTTATATTACAATTTTATTTACTTTATACGCCTTGTGTGTTCGTTAAGCTTCATTGTGAAGCATATTTTCAACGGTATACATTGCCATTTTCCCGCCATTTTTTGTCCTTTTTTGATCAAAATAAGTTTTAAATGTTTGCTTTTTAAGCAAGCGAGAGACAGAGTCAAATGATGCTGATATCCATGGCAGAGGATTCTACAATAGAATCAGAAGCCGTGCTACATATTACAAGAGATATGAGAAAGACATCCGGGAGAAAGGACTGTTACCTTCAGATGAGCTGTAGAGAGATTATTTCTTGCAGCACCTTTCAAATGTACCGTTCCTTGAAAGGCAAATTGCTTCCATCACGCAAAACTTTAGTTCAAAACTAACTCTTTGAAATGTTCCGAAGCCCGGGAGTTTTTGCTTCAGCGTTTCTTCATGCCAGTATTGCAATGCATGTCACACTTTGTTTTGCAGTCAATAGGTTTCAAGAAACGCTGTAAGTTGTTGTTGTACCTTGTGCCCCTGTGACCGGTATTTCATTTACCCCATTGTTGTGTTAACAGCTAGGCCTACATCAGAAATTTGATAGGTACAAGCACATGGAGCAGAATTTATTGTCGTAGGAAACAGTACAGCAATCCACGTTCTTCATGGGTAACCAGATACCACAGCTATGCTTCACCTCTGTATCATTTTCATTGTATCATCAAATTTGTATCATTTCATTTAACATGGTATCGTTCTGTGGAGGAGATTTCTCAATTTTGTCCTAACCTCTTCGCTAGCTCCTCCGTAGTATCATAATGCGTCTAACCCATGTTTTCTGTGAGCTCATGACACATCAAAGAGTTTATTCTTATGATTCCATCTTCTTGGTTCACAGGGTTTCAATGCAGCAATTGGCAGCACAATCTCAGCTAACATAACATGCGGATCTCCTCCTGCGCATTACTTCAATACAAAGCAAGGATACATCAGTCCACGTGACCGTGTTCTTTCGTTATGCAATTCATCGGATCCAAGATATGCATATCCTCCTGCCAATATGATTGATGGACAGCTCAACACCTTCTGGCAGTCAATCAATAATAAAAGTGATGCTTTCATTACCATCAATCTCAAACAAGTAAGAACATCGAATCGTTCAATATTCTTAGAGTCATTTTTCACCCAGGGTCCTTTGCGTGCATGCTGTTATCTCAGACTGTCTGCAAATCTAATTTGACGTAAGTGGGAACCATGAATCTACACTGCAGCAGTTGATCTGAAAGAGAAGTTCCAGCTCTACCTGTACCAAGTTAAATTTCAACCAATCAAATGCATTGTATTTATTGGGTTGCCCAATTAGAAGGCTCCGTTCGATAACTTGGTTTAGTTCAAGCTAAAACCAAGAAAAACAGTTTTTGATAAAAAAAGTTCAACCTGGTTTAACTTGCACTGTGTGCAGGGTATAAGAGTATTACTCCATCCAGGCTCCTTTGTACACAACCAAAAGGTATTTTCTACAAACGCATAGGTCCTTTTTGTTTTAATTTTGTTTTTCTCTCCAAGGCATTGTTTGGGAAGATGATCACATTCAGATTTGGTGACTATCGTCGACCAGGCCAAATTGCAATTTTCAAATCATCTGATTTTGGCAAAACATATTCTCCATGGCATTATCAAGTGACGTCACAAACCGAATGTACTTCTGTTTTCAATATCCCCAGCAACTTGATTTTCCCTTATCCTGATAAAGTAAACAGAACCGTGTGTGCAGAATATCAAACTTATCCCTTGGAATTCGATGAAGTGGTATGTACTGTATAACTTGGTATTTTCTTTCTTTCTGTTACATTCAGCATATTTCATAATTCGTTAAACTTTTGATCTTCCAATGGGAAGATCGCTGTGTTGCGTTGTTGTGTTGCGGGTTGAGTAGCCGCGCGGCTTATACAGTTTTCATCAGGTGACCGAAATTAGGCTCGGTCGAATGAGGCCAAACTCCGGATGGGTGGACCTCGAGGGCCTGACCTCGCAACTCACCGTGCTGTCCTTTGGAAGGAACGTTAAACCATGGCTCCCATGCCTCACTGCGGCATACATAGTGGGCCTAAATTAGCTTTAAGTAACTAGAAATCCTGACAAGCCCAAGCAAAACAAGTTGCTGCTACTACTAGTCAAGCAAGCCCTAACCATATGTGATTGCTCGGGGGAAGTAGTCGCATGCGTGCCTGAAGCATTACCTCATTTACACATGCAGAAGCAAACCCAGTCTAAACCCAAACTAGCTTTATTTAAAGTCTTACTGTCGCTATAAATTTGGTCACAGCGTCGCTTTTCTCAGTTGCTTTTAAGCCAGTTTAAATTTCAATCGATCAAATGACTGGATTTGTTGGATTGACCAATCAGAAGGCCCTACCCTATTCGAAAACCTGGTTTAATCTAAGCTGGTTTAACTTGCAGTGTGAATGGGGCATAGGTTAGCAAATGGAGTGTTCTAATTGGTCAGTCCATCATGCTACTTTCATTTGATTGGTTGAATTTGTTCTTGTTTATAAAACACTGGTTTTATTACGAAAACGTAACTCAGTGAGGTCACCTGGACACCCAAAGGTAGAATGATTGTGTTTCATTTTGTTTGCACTAAATTTTTACATTGGTGATCAATTAATTGTTTTCTTCAGATCGCAATCAATTTGAATGGAAACGAAAGAGGCGATGGATCTGCTAATTTCGATTCGCCTGAACTTCGAGTAAGTTGTCTGTTTTGAAACTTCGTTGTTTGTCCTGTGGGTGGTTGTTTTCTGACGCCGGGTGTCCCAGAAAATGCATACAGACATGTGTGCTGTGTTTCAAATATCTACTCAGGCCAAAACGTCAATGTCCTGGTTTGGAAGTGACAAGAAATTTTCAACATAAAAATTGCAACACTCGAAGAATCACTGTTGACAAACGAAATAGCTACATTCTCGTCAACTCTTGAGGAACATTGTCAAATTGATTAGCCATAGATTGAAGCTAAATTCTCATCATTGGACAAAGGCAAGCCTGCTAACTTTCTTTTGGGACACCCAATACTTCTTCGAACATCCTTCCCCTTGTCCACCCCTCATTTGTTTATATCCCATTTCCTGCAGAATTTATCTTAACTCTCCTAGCATCAATTCCGAATAGATCATTTCCCATGTCAGTGAGTTCTGTTGATCTTTCTTTTCGCAGGCTTGGATGAACGTAACAAATGTCCACATTCGATTCACGGGTCTGTTTCGAAAGTTCGATTTTATAGACACAAGATGGGTAAGGTCGTTATTTAATCATAACTTGTATCAAGTGTGAGTGAATATATTGCTATGAAAAGACAACGTTTGAATTTGGGTTATGGTAGTCACCTTTTCAATGCAGGAAATTTCTAGTTTTTGTCAGGACATATCATTTTGAATCACAAAGCTATAAATGCTTTTAGCTGCTCTAAAAGAATCACATAGCTATATTTTGTAACTGCTCTTAAAGCTGCATTCAATGAGTTTCCAGCAAAAATGAAAGAATACAACCTAACAATTTAACCTAAAGTAAAGCAATTTACAAGAAAAGTTCGCTACTCGCAGTTGCATATTTATCTTTTTACAATGAAAGTAGCAATGCATTTCTGCTGAAATCTTTCAATGAAAGTATCGTTTTTCGTTCACTAGCATCATTACGTTGTCAGAGAAATCGACATCACATCAGTGTGTGACTGCAGTGGCCATGGCAACGGTCTTGTATGTCCAGTAAATACGAGAACTGGCCTGAGAGAATGTCAATGTGCAGACAATACTTGTGGCACAAAATGTGATCAATGCTGTCCAGGCTTCAATCAGTATCCATGGAGACAAGGATCAGGAGCGTCATGGCTATCTGATTCGAAAACTGCTTGTGAAAGTAAGATCCTTGATAGACTTCTTAATGCTAAAAGAATCTGGATCGAACGATACTTTCTACATTCTGTAACAGCTGCTCGATAGAATTCCTTTCTTGTTATGCACATTCGAATTATTATGCACATTCGAGTCCTTCTTGTTATCCGCTGTCCGGCGGAGTCGGTTCGTTACTGGGGAGGGAGGGGGGGGGTTGACCAGTTACAAATAAGATTTTAGGGGACTGTAGGTGATCAACTTGAATTTTTCACTGAATGATTTGTTGGGATCTGTTGTGTCGAATCTTGTTCTCAAGAACACTGACAACAACATAATCGTTCATACGCCGAAAGAAAATATTTGCTCGTCTCAGATCAACTCTTTGTCAATGTTACATTTTCTGCTTGCATTTCTTGATTTACTTCCCCTACCACCTTACACTTTGGTTTTTTTTCGTTGAATTCCGAAGTATAAATTTGTTAAATTTGTTGCTCAATTCTTTCATGTAAAGCTAATAGATAGATTGATATTTCTCGATGTATTAGAAATAGAAATCATTCTAAAAAAAGAATCAAGCCTTGTTTTTAGATATTCTGGATTGTAGAAGTTTCGAATGTGCACAGCAGTGATAGAAACTATGATGCCACGCAATCAAGACTTTCGCAAAAGAATGCATGTAGATATAGCACCATCCAGAGCTCTCATGGAATAGCTACAGTGCCGATAGCTTATGAGCCTTATCTACCCTTATTTATTCAATGCTTGTCCATCTCTTGTAGGATGCAACTGTTTCAGCCATAGCACTGACTGCGTTTACAATGCAACAGTCGATTCTTTAGGCCTAAGCATCAACAGGAATGGCAGTTACTCTGGAGGTGGTGTTTGTCTCAACTGCCTGGTATCCTTGATGTTAATTTTTCACAACCCTTTTTACTAGACTGATTACAGGTGTCCCTTTTATTTTTTCGGTAAGCTTTGCTCATATGACTTCATTAGAGTGCTTGCAATTCGTCGTAAAGTTTGCCTCTTTTTGCAATTTTGAACTGAACCTTTAAGCAAGCAATTAAGATAAATAGATAGGTAGGTAAAGTAATTCTTCAATGGATATTCTCTAGTAACTGCGAGCAAAAACTTGGACGAACTGTAAATAGTTCTGCATTTTTATTTATCAAGGAGAGAACATGGAAATTTGATTAGTCGATTCTTTCTGGCAAGTGATAGAACATCAAGTTCGATCTCAGCCGTTTAGGATTCGAAGAATGGCGATTTACCAGAAAGAACCATTCGAACAAGACCTCAAACCTGTTTTAAGTTTTTAGCAAGTCAACCGAGAAAACCGAAGCCCAATACTAGCTTTTAATAAGATATCTAAATGTCCAAACTTTCTTGGTGCGTTTGCTCCAATGATCCTTCGTAAGTTACTGTGGCATTTTGTTGTCTTTTCTTCCAGGATAACACAGAAGGAATCAATTGCGAAAGATGCAAGAAATTTTATTACAGACCAGAAGGGAGAAATCGAAATTTAACAAACTCCTGTGTCCGTAAGTCCTAAATTATTCCTTCCTGAGGTACACTAAAAAGGGATATTGTCAAAGCAAAGAAGAGCTTCCGTACTGAACAGCCATTGTTACCCAGGGTCTTTTGCAGGCACGCTAGAATTTCATCCTTTCTGAAAATCAAATTTCGCCCAAGCGACAACCATTTGTATATTCATTCTGCAATGGTTGAACTGGTACAATAGTTTTACTTTAACTGAACTGTTCTATCAGCGGGAATCTTGAGTTTCTGTAGGATATGTTAGATTTTCAGACAGTCTGAAATGGTAGCATTCCCGCAAAGGACCCTTGATAGGTCAAAATTGCTCTTTTAAAGAATAAACAAGAATTGATCTGCGTTGTATTCCATATACCTTACATAGCCTAAAATGATCTCCTGCAGTTGTTAACAGACCATTTTTATCGTAGAATGTCATACCAATTCTTTTATTCTTTTATTCTTTAATTCTTTTATTCTTTGGTAGCCATTTATGAAACTGTAGGTTTATGTTGCTGTGAAATGAATTTTTTCAACTTCCAGCTTGCGGATGTTTTGCAAATGGAACAGGCAATCAATTGGGTTATGATTTCCTTGAATGCATCAGAGATGAAATAAGTGCAAATTCACACCCAGGCAAGGTATGTTTCACCTACTTATGACTTGAACCAAATTTACAAATTTCTTTCGGTTAGAAATTTATTTCAATTCATCTTCCACTGCATTTTTTAGTAGCATCAATGTAAATATTTTATGCATTCATAAAAACCTTTACTTCATCTAATTTATTTTTTTTCAGAAATCTGGTGACTGTTTTTGCAAGCAATTTGTAACTGGTAAAACATGTGATCAATGTCAGAATGGATATTACAGACTTGAAGGGAGAAATTCACAAGGATGCCTACGTATGTAAAATATTTAGTAATTATTATCCGTGGGTCTTGTTTTCTCAAAAATTGTTTGATGTATAATTACAGCAAAAGTTAACACTTTTATTTTATTTCTTTTTTCATTTATTTATTTAATTTTATTTATTTATTTATTTATTTTTATTTTATTCAAATCATTCATTTCTGTGTCTACTTCACTTTCAGTTAATTTCCTTTCTTTTCCTTCAGCATGCAATTGCTTATTGGCAGGAACTTTGAATCGAAATGCAATATGCAACAAGGTATATTTTCTACTACCCTCGGTACCAGACTCTCCAACAATGAGTCTTTCCAGGTAACAGACTTGATCTTTTTAGCAAGTCTAGTACCCAGGATAACTTTCTACAAAATTTTTTATCACAGTAGATGTCACGTGAGATTTTTGATGATGCAAATGCGCATGCAATGCTAGTATTCGACTACGGGGAAATATAGCTCCTTGATGCAATTCTTGAAATCTCTTTCAGGTTACCATAAGCATACAAAACCTGCATTGCATCTATCGCTGGCTAGTCATTTATTTTTGCAGCCCTCTGTTACTTTGTTTCTATGACGGTGTTTTGTAGACTCATTGCATGTCGTAGTTTAGCTCTTTGGCTGTAACTGACAACGTTGCAATAGTTACTGGGGCGACAACAACATCAATTCAATTCAATCAGATGAGCTAAACTGAGGTGAACTGATTACAAGACGTAGTTTCGCTCCTCCGCCAATCTGATATAACCCTCTACAACCAGTTTGAGCGCTTTAGACTGCTACAGTTTGAGCGGTCGCGGCTTGGCAGGCTGTTGTCTCGTTTTTGTGAGCGATAACTGGGACTCACTGTGATCAGTCTAGTAAGGCTAGGTGTTGTGCAGTCAAATTGTTTACTTTTTCTCATGAGGACTAATTTTGAATTTCCTGAGGGAAAAAATGTGAATACTTGAAAAACCATCTTCCCCTACTTCAAGGGCTCCTTTAAATATTTGATGACAAGATATATACTTGTTTATATTCCCGTAGGATTTCTTTGGCCAATGCAGTTGTAAAGCAAACGTAGAATTAAGGGACTGCAGTCAATGCAAAGATGGTTATTATGGTTTGACGGATGCAGATATCAATGGATGCAAAGGTTCTTCAATCTTTCACTCCCCCATTTTAAAGGGGGCTTCTTCTCCAAAATTTCGGTCATAGGTTGATTTTATGATTTTTTACAGGCAATATTATCTAGTCGTTTCTTCTGGTTTGAAAAATGAAAGCATTATTTTGAAGATATTATCTGCATTTCACAGAGAAAGAAACTAAACATTCATATCTTTTACGATTGCTCGGATATAAGTGGGATTTTGGCGGTCACTTTCAGGTGGCTTGAGTAAAATCATCAAACAAATTGCAGAAAACAATTGATACATTCCTGAAACAATGGCGTTTACAGATTTGTTAGATTTGTTTACGATTTGGTGAAAGAGCCCCTTTAGCGTTGATGTTCTTATTTCCAGATGCTAATGCTAAATAAAGACTGATGCTACTAAATGATGTTTTAGGCCCTTCCAAGTTCGACAAACAAGCTCAAATGTTTGAAAACCGTTTTACCTGGATAACGGGGTGGATCTGACTGAATCGAACTTTAGTTCGTAGTAGAAAGACCGCATAACTATTGTGACTTATTTTGTTGTCTCTATGAGCACTGAAAATGAAGCTAAATTCGACTGTAAGAAAATCTGTAATTTGCAAAATGCTTGACAAGGAGCCTAAAACATTCGAGCAAATCATAAACAAGCCTCTCACATCGAACAACGCAAGAGTAACGTTTTTCACAGGTGTTAGGCTTTTTTCAGTCAGTTATTTCCATTTTGCTGAAACGAATTTTCGAAAATTGAAATTCAGCAATGTTTACTGTGCTCATTACAATGCAAATGACCGACATTTAACCCCGTTTACCTTTGTAGATCTTTTTAAATACTATCAAGCCATCTATTTCTCCAGTTCTTTGATAGAATTCTTCGTCCATTTTGATTTTCTTCCTTTTTACATTTATCGCTTTCTTATTCAGTTTGCAACTGTGACGTAGGCGCCTCCTCATCACCCAACTGCAATAAGATCTCTGGACAGTGTGCCTGCAGATCGTTTCTCTTTGGAAGAACGTGCTTAAGGTATGCCTATTCGATAGTTTCCTCGTATTGATTTCTCCCTTTACCTCTATGTTTAGAGCTACTATCCAGCCTATACCTCAATCCTTGCAAATATTTTTGGCTACCAGCTATTGAGTAAATTCTGTCACAATTGCTTGAGATGTCCCTAAGAACATTATTTAGAAGACTACAATTAAAGGCGAGTGACAAGGTTAAAAAGTTTGTGTTCATGAACGAGGGGCTGGATACCAATGAAAAGTCTAGCTACTCATATTGTTTAAATTAGCACGTGCAAGAACTAAGGAGAAAAATCGTGCGTGGATTTTCACTGCTCTGTCTACGGGCGGACGTATTTGCCTCTGCTTATTGCCATTATGCGTTTTCAGTTGTATGACAGACATTGCTTATTGCTATTGCTAAAGTACTAGAGGAATTCGGTATCAAGTTTTTAGGATATGAACAATATCTTTATGAACACTTCTTACGTTGTACCAATGCAACATACCAATGCATGAGAAATATGAATGAATTTTACAAATGGGACAGTTGTTCTTTGTGCTATTTTCCATGAATTATGACATTGCAATTTCTTGCTTTTGGCAGTATTTCAAATGGTTACTACTACCCAACGGTGCATTTTATATTTGGATCAAGAAATGCTTATCTTGCAGCAACGGTAAGAACAAGAGTATTTTTACAGAAAGATGTAAAAATCTTCAAAATTAAAAGTTTCTCTTTGAAACCGTTTTAAGAATTTCAAGAAAGCTTCTTTGCAAATGTCATGACTTTGCCTATGAAAAGTTTGAGGAGATGCCTCCGTAAATTTCCAGTAATATTTACCCGAAAGGAAGTAATAAGATCCATATCTGTTTCTTTAGATGACAGGATTGAAAAGCCTATCATAAGTTCATAATCTTATTTACAGAGAAAGCTTTTTTTACCTGTTGAGTTCAATCTCTTTGATTTTCAAGTAAAACAGGAAGCAGAAAACTGTCCAGAAGCCTAAGGACTGAAGAGCAGCTGGTTGTACGTGTCTCCCAAGACTTTGCAATTACGACTAGAAAGTCCCCATTTTGTTGTAAGGAGTGCAATTCTAACTTAATGGAGGACCACCCTTGAATTGTCATACCCCGAAAGTATATTATGCTTCCTATGGCCTTAGACCTATCTTCCTTGTTGTTACTTTGGTAGCTCTGGCATTATTGATTGATTCGATGCCTGCTATAATTCTTTGATCGTTTGTTCTTTCAGCATTCCCTGATCACAACAATCCATGTTCCAAGGACGACATTTTACCAAATTTACATTGTTTACAGTATGACAACGGCAGCTACTGTTTCATTAACCTTGCGACTGCAGAAACATAGCTTTATCTTATCCAGTGGAAACCTTCCAACAACAGCAGTCAATTTCTGTAATGGGATTTGCTTTAGAATGTTTTCGTTAGCTGCAACGTCATTCTTCAACTTGGAAATCGGAACGTGGAACGTCACAGTGACGTCATCCATCGCTGAATCACAGTTAAAACTTGTAAGTAATTAATTATACCCCTCTGACACCTTCATTCTTAAAGATCTATATATATCCATGATCCTTTGCGGCCGCAAAGTCGACCTATATGATACGAAAGCTGTTTATGCCTAATGTTTTGCTTTTTTGTGTTTATTCGGCTCGCTAAGGATCATGGTTAGCAGTGGGTCTTCAAAATTATCTTCATAGATAGTTTTGAGGACGAAAGCTTCAAAGGTTCTTTATTCAGTGGTATGTCTTGCGTTTTTAAGTGGTTTTGCAAGGATCATTTTGGAGAACTTCCTTTCTTTATAAATATTGTTACTAACATTTAGTTTTTAGTGATTCTTGTGCAATGTCCGTATTTTATGTTTTTCTTGATGCAGTATGGAATTCATCAATACCGTTCGTTTTGAAAATTATTAATGATTTGAAATCTTGAGTGGCACCTTTATTGTGGTCCTCCTTATAGTTTTTGACGATGGTAATCTGGCCAAGACGCATTTATTTTCGTAAGAATATTCCTTTTGTTTTAAAATAATCTTTGAGGAGATAATTCGCAGTAGCGCTAAAGAGTCTTAAGTTTTGGAATTCGTTCGAGCTAGTAAATCTGGAACTCTCTTTGTTGATAATGGAATATGCTGAAATTCTGAACTAATTTATTGCAGGAGCGAGTGGTGATCATTCCACAACTCTTCCTTACTGCTTCGATTCTCAGCCAGGCAAACAGAAACTGGTTTCTCGTAAATTGTAATGTTACAAGTAACGATATGAGGTATATAAACCTTTAAACTGTCCTATAAAATAGTTTTGGTGGAGCAATAATTTTGGACATTTTTATACACGATCTTTGATTGAGTGACGTTAGAGTTTCTATCATTATTGTGCACATTGGAAAATTCTAATAAATGTAATAAATTATTGTTCGATCCACATTCTTTTCTTAGAATAACTGAAACCAAGGTATATTCTTTTCAAAATATTTTATTTGTAAATCATCTCAAAAGGTCATAACTTTATTGTAAGCATAATTGTTGAAAAGTAGAAATTCAAGTATTGGCAGGAGAACGGAGAACATGCTTTCAAGATACTTTGACCTTCTTCAAATAATTAATGCTATACCATTCTCATATCTACTCCCATTGCATTATTTCTTTGTTACTTTTTCGTTGTATTAACTTTAACTGAGTTTTTAGAATGTAGAGAAGTTAAGACATTAATCGAAACTGAAACTAAACTAGGCCAGGCAAGTAGTTTTACGAATTCCCTATTGATTTTGAAAGAGTTTTAAAAGATCAAGCAAAGGTTCCTTGAAATTTTGATGAATTTCCATCTTCGTAGACTTGGTTCAATAGACGAACAAAGGTGCCTGTCTTATGTATACAGCCTGACTACTTCTTTCAATAATGGAGCTTTACGTATGTACCCTTTACCTTCATTCATTTATGTCTTCAAAATAAGTGTAATCTGTTGCAAAATATATGTAACCTTTAGCTATTCTACAAACGAGTCTGGATCGAGCGACATTTTTATGCATTGTTTCAGGAAAGATTCGATTGAGTGGCGTTAGAGTTTCTATCACTGTTGTTCATATTCGAAAATTCTCCAAAATTTATCATATTATCGTTCGATGCAGATTCTTGTTTAGAATAGGTACAAGGTCCATTGGCACTGATACAGTTCCAGCTTTGTCCATTTCACCTTAAATTTCAACCATAATCTTGTGAATTCAATTTTTTGTATTGACCAATCGAAACGCAATACTTGTTAAAAAGATAAATAAGTAGATATAAATAAACGATAAATAATAGATAAATGAATAAATAACAAAGTTGGTAGTAACTAACTTGTCACAATACTTGTTAGCCTGGTTTGGTTTAAGCTGATTTGATTTGCTAATATATAGGTTATTACTGAATCCGAGTGATGAATTTGACTTTTGATTTATGAATTATTTTTGTCCTTGTTTACTTCAAAGCTTGCAATTGTCACGTGATTGGCTCTGTGAACATGACATGTCAACGATATGGCGGTCAATGTCATTGTAAATCAGGCGTAGGTGAAAGAGATTGTTCAAGATGTCTTCCTGGATTTTACAATTTTTCGTCGTCTGGTTGCACACGTGAGTTCAATTTCAACGACTTTTCGTGCTCTGAAGAAAGTCGTCCATTTGTTGTTTCTACTTAATACCTCGTTTACAAAAAGGAAAAGTTAGGTGATCGATGTTCGCCTGATTGATAAACTTATTCCATAAACTATGAATCCAAGAGACTACTGTCAGTATTACTCCTTCGTTAGAACCTTTTTTCTCACTAAATTCTTTCTCTGACGAGTAACTGACAAAAATGTTATTGATTGTTGATACTTTTCATCATACCTATTATAAAACTAATTTGCTCAACCACCAGCCACAAAGAACTGCCGTATTCTCTTCTGATTGGCCAATTTCAAAATTCTACACAAAACATCTCCCCGTTTTTCTCATTTGATATACCTTATCTTTTTTTATAATCAATCAAACTAGAAGTGTGAAAGGTACATCTACCGTTTCTATCATCGCGAGATGAGACACTAGGTCATCAGTGTTCCAACCATGAAAGGCACACATGCCTGTCCTTCTAGCCGCTGCCAGAATTGTTCAATTTCTTTCATAATTTGCAGAAACTGCTATGATTCACTTTGTCGAGCAGTTTTCTTACATAATCATTTACGAATAGATTTTCTCCCAATTCTTAGCTTGTGGATGCAAAGGGCCTAACAAAATCTGTGACCCAGTGACTGGCATGTGTCAATGCCCTAATAACACAGTTGGTAGAACGTGCGAACCATGTGCGTGTAACAACAACAGCAACCAATGTCTCAGAAATGGAGATTGTATTAATTGTGGCAATAATTCAACTTCTACAAGATGTGAAGTCTGTCGCCTTGGGTTTTACGGGAGTGCAATCACGCAAAATTGTAAACGTAAGTTAAACCTATATGAATCTCTTTCCCTTTTTAAATCGGCTGTTTGTTGTTTTATTGGATGTATTCTAGGTTGGAAAAGTTTTATATTCTTGTTAAATATAGTGTACAGCTTCCTTAAGTTTGCTGCTTGAGCTATGAGAAAAGGTTCTTGTATGTGAGAAAGGGCCCCCTGTTCCGTTGGTAAATTTCCCTAAATCTCACAGTTTTTTAAATCTACTTGCAGCTCGCACCTTTGAATTTATTTCATTCGCTGCTACGCATAGCTCGAATCATGTATGTTTTCCAATCTGTACTGTGTACAGACAAATATTCCTATCCATGTCCATTGATGGAATATATTTGTTTACTCTTTGACCCAAAGTAAGCCAATAAAAGCATTCCTTGCAGTCACACAACTTTTAGAACAAGTGAAGTTTTGGGAGTACGCTAGTATTTCGAAATCATTCGTTCCCAACTCATGGAAGACAGTAACTTAGTGCTTCCCCTCGGAGAATTTGTTTCTTGTTAAATTGAACTCTGTCCTTATGTCTTCTGAGAGATGAGAATATAATTCGAAGCACTATATTCCTGGCAAGGATGTAATTCTCATTACGAATTGTTCCACTAAAAAGTTTCTTTTATTTTTATTTCCATTGATTGAATCCTGAATAACTTTTGATATTCTGGAAGTTTACTTTTTCACTTTTATTGTTCACAGCTTGTAATTGTCACGTGCATGGCTCATTGAACCAAACTTGTGACACATTTACCGGACAGTGCTACTGCAAACCTGGAGTTATTGGTTTGAAATGTGATAAATGTTTGGTATGTTTTTCTCTTCTTTCTTCTTCATTTTTTGTGTATCAAATTTTTTAGCATTTTCAACAAAGTTTGTACCTGAAGGATTTTGACTTGTTGGTTCTGATTTTTCCTCATATCTACGATAAAGCTCAAACTTGAAAATAAAGGGTATTTACAAAACAGATTCTTTTTACTTAAGATTTTACTAAAACTTCGGCAATGCATAAGTCCTTAATGAATCTAATGAGTTTATAAATCCTATAAATTTTACAGACTGCCAGTCATTGCTTATCTGTAGCTGACTGCCCTAAAAACTTGACGTCGTTTTGTTGTTAGACAGTCTATTACAGTTGTTTGCAATATGCTTGGCTCGAAAAGTCGCCAATGTGTATCAAATGGTCTCTATTCTTGACATGAAACGCAACAATTTGCTTCATATTACTGCACTGATTTTAAGATGACCTTATTTTATTCTTAGCCAAATTATTATGGTTTGATAACAACTGGTTGTTTCCCATGTAACTGCAATATCCTTGGCTCGACAAGTCAACAGTGTGTATCAAATGGTCAATGTTCTTGTGTTTTAAATGCAACTGGGCGAAGATGTCATCTATGTAACTTAGGATTCTATGGATTGCCAACAAAAACTTGTCTGCGTAAGTTCAGTATGATATCTTCATTTTTTAAATTCGTTCCATAGGAAATGGGGGAAAATTAGCAGATGAAGTTGATAAGTGCTTTTTTGTTTGCCAAATTTTGTCTGGATTAGGCCTATCACGATTTTTATGATATAGCCAATCCAAATTCATTATTGGTTGGCCTTATTCAGGCATACTCTGGCAAATTCTAAAGCAAACAGACAGGTGCTTATCAATTTTGTACCAATTTTCCCCCATCACTTATTGTTTGTGTGATATTGTTATATCATGAAACTGAACTGCATAAGCATCATTTCGGCAGAAATACTGAGAGTGAAAACGGACCTATTTCAAGATACATTTCGTTATGATAGCTATCCTTACAAAATCTTTTCCAACAATTATCCAACACTTTGTATGAATTTATGATATTTGAATTTGCATTTTTTCAACAGCTTGTAATTGTGATCCAACTGGTACAATTTCTGGCACATTTTGTAACAGAGACAGCACCGGACAATGCCAATGCAAAACAGGTGTCACTGGTAGAACTTGTAATCAATGTAAAAGGCAATATGTCAGCTTTTCGTCAACTGGCTGCACACGTAAGTTTGTTGATTACTAAAGTTTCTAGCTGATAACTGTGATGTTAAAGGAAATCAATGCATATAAAAGTAACCCAAACTGCTTTTGGTCAACTTCAACTTAACCGGTCAATTGAATATGGTTTCGTGTTACGGTCTATGGTCTTTGCACGACAATTTTTGTCAATGCTTAGAACTGTATCCTTTGTTCGTAGAAATTCACCATTGCTACGCATTAGGAGAAAGAAAGTTCTAAGATAGTGATAAAGGAGTTGGCTAATGAGACTACAGCATTTGATATTTGAAACCTATATACTGGGGGTTAATTCCTTTTGATTTCGCACTGTCCTATTAGAAGAGATTTTTAAGACGTATTGATTGATAGATGCATATCCTTTGATCCACAGAATGTTCTTTATGCACAACACAGATGCAAGCAACGGTTGATAATCTAAAGACCCAACTGAGTATTGCACAAACGAGGGTTAATGAAACCAAGAATATGACATTGCTGCAAGCTGAAATCGTTAAGATGCAAAATACTGTTAATAATCTTCAGGTAAACTCTCTTCATTTTGAATTTAAAGGTGCATAAAACATTTCACGTGATCAAATTTCAACGTATTTTCCCCCTCATTCTTTGCTAAAAGATCATTTCCGGCGTTCGCATAATTCATGCAAGAAAATTAAATTACGAGCTGCTACCATAAACTATCAAGTTTTTTATTCATTTTTATTCCACAATTCTAAAGTCGTAACAACTGTAAAGCCGTTAACATTATGCGAATTTAGGCCTAACATCGTCGTTCGAGTAAAGTTCCTATGAAATCGGATGGTTTTTGTCACTGTGGTGTCTTATTTGCTGCCATTTTGGTCACCCCTTCCATCATGGCATTGCTTCTATTTTTCTTTACTTAACTATCTTTACATTTTTGATAAGCGAACACCCATATATTAGAGGTAACTTGGCGCTCTGGCTATAAAATGACCTGCATTGACCATCATTTCTCTTGCCCATTTTATTGCCTTATGATATCAATTAAAATGTTATTCTTCTTTATTTACAGGATTTTTATCTAAACTGCCTTAGTATACTTTACAGTCAATGAATCATTGTCTTCCTAGATTGAATCAGTACTTTACAATCAACGAATCACAAAAGGACAATCAGATTTACAATATCTTACAAATACTTATTTGATACCATTAAATCAACGTCACAGTGCGCTGCTTTCAACGGTAAGTTATGCAATATTTTTGCTGCTGCGGAGGGCAAGAGTATATCCTGGCTAAGCTGAGATATTTTTGAGACGTACTTTAGTCAACTAGATCATGCTGTTGAAATCGTACAACGAAGTTAAGTCAACATCAATACAAGGCCTGTGTCATTAGCTCTCAGTGCTAAGGCGTAGAGCTTTGCAGCTTTTTTGTAGCAAGTATTTTTAATGCAAAATATTCTCATGGTCACTGTAATTTTCGTGAGATCCATACACGCATTGGTGCCTTTTAGAGGGAAATTCGTTGGCTGTTTCTCTACGCAGACGAAATTAGCGTTTCACCGGCTCTATCTTAGAGAGAAGAAGGACTTAGATTGTAGAGAAATGGCAAAGATCGCTAAAGCGCATCAATTGCCTGATTTGCTCATTTTGAATCTTCGTGAAGGCTGTGATTAAACTATGATATTTTCTTAATTTACCCACCTTACTTTCTCACGTTGATGCGTGACCCTTGATGAATTTCATGTTCACAGAATTCACGTGTTTCTCAAAAAGCAACCAGCCTCGTGTCAGTGGCCACTTCAAATGCAGTAAGGATGAAAACACTTGAAACGTCAGCACTCAGTGCTTCAGCCTTAACTCAGAGTGAGTCATTACTATTTCTTGGATTGTTTTAACAATGATAATGATCTGATGCATGGTATAGTTGGTGCATGGTCTGATGCATGGTATAGTTGGTGCATGGTCTGATAAGAAAAAAAGATACAAATGTTTGAAATTATTTCGCACCAGAGCAAAGACTTTGCACAGTGAAGTGAATGTGTCAATATGAACTTGTGTTGTCTCCAGAAATATTTGAAATTCAACAATAAATCTTTTAGCTAGTTGATCTGAAAAGAATCCGAATCGAAAAATATTTCGACATATTTTGTAGAACTTTCGAATTTATACCATAGTGGTAGAAGCTCTAACGCCATTCAAACAATTTCATAATGTACAGAAATATCGCTCGATCCAGGCTCTTTGGAGTAAAGAACAGAACAGCTAGATGGTCAATTGCCATCTATTTGAAACCTTGTGCAATCTATTTGAAAATTTAAGTCCTATCCTGCTTTAGAATTAAGAGCTTTCGGGAATTTTAAACTCTGTTCAATTAAATATCACAATTTCCTGTTGATCAGTTGCCCAAACATGGTGCGCTACGTATCAGGGCCTATTGTCTTTGTCAAGTTATCTTTATCAAAGGTCTAAATATGCTAAGATTCTCTTTAAGATATCTTACAATTTTCATTCCAGCTGCAACATCTACAGCTACATCAGTGTTTATGTCACTAGCAAGTACAACGAGTTTAAGTGAAGCACTTGTTTCAAAAGCATTCACAGACATTCAACGCATTTCTCTGGCATTTCATCAATCAATGCTTAAGAGTATCGACGCAGATTTGACACTCTCAAATTCAGTCAACAGCAATGTTTCTACTTTTGGACAAACAGTTAGTTGAAAGTATTTAATTTCACGTTAAGTAGTTGGTAAAGAGTAAATAAACATCGCAAATAATTTCAAAACCTTCGAACCCAGACAACTTTCTAACCCTGCAAGGTGGACCTTTTATTTTGGATTTTGAGTGCTTGTAGTAACTGTGATCAATGATGCAACTCGCTGAAAAATGTCCTGAAACCTGAAACAACGTTCATGTCAATTCAAACAGTGCCTCCACTGAGAACGGGGATGGTACTTCTCCTCCCCCGATGTGCTTTTGCTTCTTTTGTTGAGGTGCTCTATCGAAACATAATCATTTTCCGTCATTTGTGCCAGAAGAATCGATCATTCCAATGTCGTATTCCGCTTGATGAAAAGAATGCTATTTGTAGTTACGTAAAGCATAACTGTTGCATGAAACACTACGATAAGGCCTTTGATGTTACATATCTTTTATTTCTTTTTCTTTTTCAAGGTCCAAACACAACAAGCATTTTCAGCTTCGTTAACATCATCAGTTCAATCGTCTTCTGCAACATTCACCCAATGGAATTCAACATGGAGACAACAACTTCCACAGTTCCTCCTCAATATTCAAAATGTATACAAGAGAGGCTTGGATCTGTTGACGATTCTCAACAGCACAAGGGTACTCATCTATTTCTTATTCTTCCTTTTTCTTTCATTAAAAATTCTGCTGAGTGAAAATCAGCCTAAACAGTTGAACGTTAGTTATTTTTCAAAGAAGAGTACTTTTTCGGACACCTGGTATTATCCTTCATATGTATGTCATGTCTCGATTTTTACTGTCTCGATTCGCCATATAGGTTCATAACAGCAAGAATAGAAAAGACACGTGTATTTTGATCTAAGCCATCAGAGATTTTCTGATTATGAAGTAGCTGAAAGCCAAGCTTTATGGCACAGACCAGGTTAGTGTCATTTGATTCAATTGTAGATGGCTCTTCTTGCTTCTGTTTGCAGAGTTTAGTCCTACAACAGCAACAGTACATTAGTGACACAACAACAACACAAACGAATGTACAAACAATTCTTCAAGAAGCAACTGTCATTTACAAACAGGGCTTGGCTGCATACGAGGTTTGTGCACGAGAATTCGTTGTTTGATGGGCCATTTTGATTCCTACTTGGCCATCCATAGATCGCAGGGATTAGGAAACCAAATCATAGACACAACTTTCTATAAGTTTTGACTTCATACCATCTTTATTCAAATTTTTTAAGATCCTGAGGGCCAGACATTTGAAAAATTACTATCATTCAGTTTTTTTAAGGCTTCTTGATCAGAGAGGGTCAATTGCCAACTCTTGGTGAATTAATCTTTAGAGCTGTGTGGCCTGATTGAAAGTCGAAAAACAGCAAGATTTTTTGCAAGATTAAAAGCTTGCATTGGCAAAGAACAACAGGCTAGCCAGCCTATTTACCATCGTACGTTCCCTGTAATACGTTTTGGAAAGACCTGCTATTTACTGCGAAAATCTGCATTCTCCTGCATGAGGTGTCTTTGTGCTTCTTTATTTGTTCTGTTGTTCCGTGGTCCGTGGTTCTCTGATACGTGATTTTCAGTATAAAATCTGGCCCTTGTTTGGCAATATGTCGACGAATCTTTAACACTACCATCACAATTTATTTGGCAAATCCAAAACTTTCTCTAATGAAGACATTCAATCTGTCGTAAAGCATTTTTTGACATTTTTATTAAGATTTCCTGCTTATCAATCTCTTCTTTTTCCCTTCAAAACAGCAAAGTAAAATTCACACGACTTCAGTAACTGGAACACTTCAAATCTCCATTTTACAATTTCTTGCAAATTCTTTGACAATCAAAGTTCTAAATGGCCAAGGATTAGCAGCAAGGGATTTCCCCACGCTTACCTCTGACCCGTATTTCTTGGTCTCTTTGAGACCTGATTGGAACAACGTTGGCACAAAGCAGTCACCTGTTTTAAACAGTAAGTAATATGAATTATTCACACAGATGCAACTAACTAGCTTAATCTAAACCGGGTTAAGTTTCAACCAATCAAATGAATTCAGTTTTTTGATGGATATTTTTGAATGCGAAATTTGACAACCTGATTTAGTTTGAGCTGGTTTAGCCAATGGTGTTGGAGCGAGTGCCCATGTTTTGATGAAATATTCATTCACCATGTCTTGATGCTTGTTGTCTTCTTTGTTTTGTTTCGATTCAACTTCACTTTCACCTGTGATATTTCACTTCAAGAGCGTGTGGTCTTGGACATTTTAGATGAAGTGCTCTTCGCTCTTCCGCAAGTTGCAAAATTGGAAAATGTCTTGAGATAAATTTCTTCAATATTTTCGCTGTGACAGGCAAATTACTTCAGTTCTTAGTATGGATAAATCAATCAATCAATCAATCAATCAATCAATCAATCAGTCACTTATGAGTTAAGGAGTAGAACTTTTAGCTGTTCTCCAAAAGAGCCTGGATCGAGCTATGTTTTGATACATTCTATTCGAAGGATGCGATTTATCGGCGTTTGAGCTTCCATCTCTGTTCTGGACATTCGAAAACTCTACAAAATGTATGAAAAAATCTTTTGATCGAGATCCTTATTCAGAATTGCTTAAAGATCTATCAATCAGTGATTGAGTGTATAATTAGTAGGTGTAACTTTTTCATGCAAAAGTACCTACACGATTTGTTTCTTTTCGAACAGGCACTCTAAATCCTAATTGGCCTATCGTTGATTCTTACATCTTCTCCATAACACGTGAACAACTTCAGCAGACCAGCCTCGTAATCATTCTGTATGATAAGGACCTAGGGGATGCAGATGACTTCATGGGTGAAGTTGTTATAAGCTTAGCATCAATTCCTGGAATTCTAACTGGAACTGTGACTCAGACATATCAAATTAGACCACAGGTATGAACTGTCTTCAATAACCGATTCTTCCACTGTAAACCAGTATTTCAGCGTTGGCATTTGGTCATACATATCAATTTGAGGAGTTCATCCTTTCACTTTGAATGTGACGTGTGAATCTCATCACTTATTTACTTTTAGGGTTATGATTTAATTTCAACTGGTTCCTTCACCTCCAATCAAAACAGCATTCTCGATGTTCAAAAACTTCTTACGTCACAAATTGAAACGGTTGATTCTTTGATGACACGAGCAGAAACAACAGCAACACAATCTGAAGCTGCTGCTAATGCACTGCGAAATCAAGCCAATCTTCTCACGTCGTAAGTCTTTGTTCGACTCAATACATGTCATGGCTTCGCACTGACACCGCTACACCTGCGACTTATTTCCCTACACTTGCAGCAACGGAGTAGTCTCGTACTGATTCAATATGCCCTAAATAATTGGGCCTAAATCATCACTTGCAATCATTTCTTGAAACGATCGTCCTTGAGAAGCCACAGAAAGTAGTTTCTAGAACTTCTCTACCATAAAAGTAGCTATTGTAGTTCCAAAACTGCCTTCCCCTTTACCATATTCTGATTGGAGGACAAAAACGATAAAAAAAGTCCTCGATTGAGATTTTTATTTTGTTGTACAGCTCCATGGAAACAAGGCCCTCACTGAAGCAACAACAACACAATCAATTCAATTAGATGACTGTTAAGTTGAGGGTCCGTGTGGAATAACGCTACGAAATCCTTTTAATGATTGGGAAATGGAAATTATTTTGAAATAGCGAATATGTAAACTGTGCTTAAATGGAACATACCATCTATGATGGATGTGTTCCTCACGTGACTGTTCATTTATCTCATATTTTAGGACATTTGCTGCAGCAAAAAGTCATGCTTCAGCAGCAGTCACTGCCGTTAATACATATAAAGAGATCTATAGGTTGATAAATAGTTCAATTGAAGCTGCGAATATGGCAAATAAATCAGCATCAGAAATCATGAAATTGGTGAGTGATTGCTGCGAACTCATTATTTTTCAACTTTACATTAATTGGAATTATTGTGTATGAAAAAGTTTGTAACTTGACTTCAAAGCAGATAACATTCTATGCTAATCATTCTTGGAAAGGAGCACCTCCTGAATCAAAATGGGCACTTTCTGGTTTGTTGCAAAATCCTTGAGGTACGGTTCCGCTGTGCATTCGTCAGTTCTACGTTCCTGGCAAATTGGCCTTCACCTTTAGTTGAGCATGCGTCAAGCTGCCTATGTTTTAAGCCCTTTTGATCTTGTGCTGTCTTCAGAATGTTTTCTTTGTGTTGTTGAAAGTGTCTCTGTTTCAATTTTAACCCCTTCAAATTTGCTATGCCTGTTTTCTTTCAGATGCAAAGCTTGTCGCTTTCCAAACTTCAAACTCAAGCTGATGTTGCTGTTGCACAGTCCCAGCTTTTATTGACAGCTGCTAAGGCTCGAAATGTCACTCATCCCTGTGAGTTTACTTCTTGCTTTGTCATTAGATGTAGTCATCATGATTCATGTCAGTCTGTATGCATTTCGCTTTGTTCAACATAAGAATTGACAAAAATGAATTACTAAGGTAATACTTAGGAGGTACTAAACTACGTTCCAAGGACAATACCCAAAGGGAGCAAAGAATCATGACTTTCCAAGGCCTATGAAAAACATGAAACTAAACTACAAATGTACATACGGATAAACTCTTGAGCTAGTTCCACATTGGATCTCAAGCTAGGAAAGGCGTGATGAACAATCAGAACCTACCCTCCCCCCTCCAAAGCGCCCTTAAACGTTGAAAATCACCGTCATTTCCCCCCCAATCAAGAGTGCTAATCGCATCGCTCAAGATACCGGTAATGGGTTGGGGTTTTTACCACGCTGTTGTCAATTTCGTGAAATCTTTATCAATTCATCGAGTTTTCTGTTTGTTTGAAAGTTTCATTTTGTACCGACAAAAAAGTCCGCGCTAACTGGCAGCTTGAGGTGATTTTGAGTTGCCGTTAATTTGTTTCTTTTGATACCCTATTCGCATTTATTACAGAGGGTTGATCGAAGCCGAGTCACATTTAAACAAATCAGTTGAATTCGATTCGTTTTATCCACCAATCAGAACGTAGTATTCGACATCCTTTGTTTTTGTTTGAGGTCTGTTTTGGTCTGAAAGTATGCATAAGGCATAACACAACAATCCCAGCAACGCCATTACTAAATTAATTTCGACTTGATCTTTTTCAGCCATTCGATTTTATTTGAGATCAGAAACCCTTGGCAGTGTTGGAATTTCATCTCCTCCAAGATCGAAAATCGAAATTGATGGCGTTGATTACAACAAAAATTTGGATGGATATAATATTGCGGTTGTTGATATTCGAACTGGAATCGTTGAGTCATCCTCGAATTTTCGCATTGATATCGATCCTAATGCTGGTAGACAATTAATTGATTTTCTCGATAGAGTTCAAGGTATTACTCAATTCGTTTGCAATATTTCATTATTTCGATATTTCAGTATATATTTGGAAGGGTATTTACGCAGTGGTGTAATCCTCTGACTTTGCAGCCAGAACAGTCAGGCGGACAGGGCACAAACCCTGTACAGTCACACCTCTCGAACGACATGAGAAGGGGTTGGTGACTCGATTAGCGCTGAGGTCCCAACTTTGCGATCTCAAGTGCTTGGCGCTGAAGATGCGCTTAGATTCTCTAAGTTTTAAATTGATATGTGGTTTAAATTAGCACAAATGGGGTAGATTTCGAGCTGATTCCACTGAAACATTCTAAAATTAAGCTTTTCAGGGCCATATAAAGTGGAGAGAACTTTTGAGCGATGCAAGCTATGTGTTTGCTTCTCCGAGGAAGACTAAGACAAAGATGCAATGTCTTGATGACTGATTCGAAGTCGTTCATAGGCTCCCTCTTAGAAATTGCTCTTAGTTCTTAGAAAATCCCCTCACATGACAAGCAAAACAGTCGCATTAGTCAGGCAAGGACAAGGAGTAATTTCATTCAGTTATCCATGTTTTAATTCGTAGATCCCGTGAACATAAAGAACAACGTCTTGTGCATTTCACTGCTATTTTATGAACCAAACAAAACAATATAAACTATTTACAAACTGATCTAACCCATCTTTATAATTCGCGTTGTCTCAACTCACAACTTTACTTCAACTCATCGTTAACTTTCTGACAACTGACTCATCACACGTGTTAAGGCATAGGCTTATATCGAGGACTGGAAGCGAGCGTAAGAGACAATACGAAGGGTGACGTGACTAGCACGTGGATCGGGAAGGGACTGGACCCTATCAAAGGGATGGGCTGTATTGTCTTCCAAACAATCCAGCTTCAGCGATCCAGCGGGTTCTTATTTGGGGAAGGGGATCGTGAGGGGCTGACTAAGTTCATGAAACTGATTTGAAATTGTTTTTATCATAATCCTTACATTGCAGGTCAAAAAATAGTTGCACTGGTCAAACAAGGACAGGGAACAATTTCATTCAATTATCAAGCTTTATTAATGGGTCAACTTATTTCATTGGGTGCTGTTCCACCGATTATTACTGCATCAAAAGGATCGTACGCGTTGCTTGGATACAAAAGAACAGCACAAGAGACAGTCACATGGGTAAAGCAAGTTGGTAAAAATGAAGGACAAGGAATAAGTGAAATAAGCGTAACTGTCCCTCTTAGTGGTGAGTTCATTTATTAAAGATAATGGGGTTAATGGCTTCTTCTATCGCCCCCTGTCTCCTCAATTTATAGGGTTATTATGTGGTTTAAACAGCTTCCACAGCGAGTCTTAAAATTGTGCCCAGTTTGTTTGGCTAGTGTTGATGAGCTGTTGCTTTGATATCTCAATTTTTACACAGTAGCATATGCACCCACCGCATATGTCAAACTTCAACTTTGAGTTCGAAGCCTTGTTTGAGTCAATCTGACAAGTGGCTGCTGACATATGGCAGAGGAACGGCAAAAACGTTGTTCCTTAAAAAAACAGCGCTACTATTGTTCTCCAGCAATGCCTAAATCTTCAAGGGTTTCTGTTCGTTCGGGTGTATTCTCGCCGCTTGGGTTCAGGCTTTGGCTTTGATGTATGTAATTTAGGAATGTTTAATTTGAATGGCCGCAAAATTGCTAAACAATATTTTCATGAATTATTGCTAACCTTGAAGGCATTTCGGCTAGCTTACCTATCATTTTCGCCATAAAACCTAAGCCAAATCTGAAGCTTTTCAACAATGTTTTATTTTGATAGGCTCCATAGAGGATCTAGTCATCGCAGCAAATGCATCTTTCCAAAATGCATGGCCACAATGGCGGGAGATAAACTCACAACTTGCAACATTGCGGACTTCTACAGAAAGATTCCTTCTCACAGAATCTATTGGTTAGTATTTCTATCGGCTGACTTTATCCTTATCTGTAAACAGAACATATGGTTGGATATTCAAGCCTTTTTTGTTAAAAATTTGGCCTAGCAGCAGGCTCCTCGACCAAAAAATTTCACTTCAGACTAAGTTTTTTAAGTTAGATTTAACAAGGACTGTATAAAATGTGTAGATTTGGCCCAAGCTAAAACCGTACTCATCTTTGTAGAGAAAATCAATTATATTTTACTTTCCCTACTCGTCGCCTCCCCTGAAATTCTAATATTCTGGGCTAGTGTTGATAAATGTTCACTTCTTTCACATGACCTGTATTGGAAAATGTATAGATTTTGGGGTATGATTTAAAAAGTCAAACTGGCTCAGTCCCGGGGTCTGGGCCACAGGCAGGCTGATTCAAGCTGCCTCAACCCCCGGGGGACATGCCCCTTGATGTTGCTAAACATCCCAATGATTGTGACTCATCTTGTTATCTTGTCATGTTCGTTATGTTCTTTCTTTCGTAGCCACAATCGTCCAATCCTCGCTGCAAGCAGCTAATTTGATTTTAAAACAAGCTACTGACTCTGCGTCGAAAGTTCTCCGTGAAACAATCCAATTAAATACGATGATTTCTGATATTACTTTCAAATTCAACCAAATTGTATTTCTTGTTGGAAATGCTTCATCGATGATTTCAAATGCTTCTGCAACAGGTAAATTCTATGTTTGATATTGATATTCTATGTTTGAGTACAACTGCCAAATTTTTTCAATTTTGGTGTCAAATGTTATAGGCTCCAAATTTTTAAAAAGGTCGGTGTAAAATGCTGTGCCCTTTTCCTTTGAATTGAATGGCTTCAAGAAACTTTTCTATTTTTCTACGATTCTGCCGTTGGAGTTTTAAAAATCTTCAGTATTTTCGGAATTAGTGTTATTTCTTCTTTCTCGAGGATTCAGGAAAAATTTGCAAAAAACTTAGAACTATCGTAATTTCTAAGCTTGTGACGAATCATGGAATAGTTTTAAAGAAAACCATAGTTATTCAAAAATGTTCCCTTTTTGTTATCAAGCAAAAGTCTTTAAATTTTCTGGTTTAGAGCTTAGAAATTTATTTCACTGGTGGGGAAAATGGACATGGCTGGTGGTGAAATTGATAGGGAATAGTTGGAAATTTCTAGAACACTGTTTATGTTAAAAGATTCCCTGACTAACGCTGCTCCTAACTGCCCCGTTTTTTATCTCGCAGCAACACAAGCTGAAACGAAGCTACCCCAGCAATTCAATGCTTTGAGCACAGCAAAGACAATGCATACACAAATGAATACTACAAGCAAAGTAGTAAATGACAGAATTTCAACAATGGAAGGGAAACTAGCCCAGCTGAAATCATTGTCAATGACGCTCCCTTTTGCTATTCAATTTGTGACGTCAGACTCCGTTGTATATCAAGTACAAGGCTATACAATCAGTACAAGTAAAGTTCTGTATAACAGTATTGCATTTGATATGAAGACGAATGCTACAAATGGAGTTGTTTTGTATGTTCTTTCGCAACCAGGCAAAATGGTAAGTTTATTCGAACAGATCAGTGTCGCCTTTTTGCAACGTTATTTCTGGAACTGACGATTGTATTGACATCAAATGTCAATGGTAGATAATTCATGCATCAGGATGGAACATGAAATTCCCGAAAAACTTTCTCATCTAAGTCAGCATTTGAATTCTGGATTAACATTTCTTCCCTGAATATTGTCCACGTCCTTGCGTAGTCCAAAGCTCACCAAACGTGTTAAATTTTGTTTTGACTCATTCGATATTTCAATTATTCTCTTTGCAGCCACACAGCATTGGTGTTTATCTGCAAAATGAGTATTTATACTTGATCTACCATCTTGGATTTGGTCAAACAGTCATCAGAAATTCAATGCGAATAATAGCAGATCAATGGTATTCTGTGTACATCGCAAGGTAAATTGTCCTCTTAGCCGAATCGAGCGACATTTTTCATTGAAGGTACCTGAATTTTTCTTTGGAGCACCCGTAAGATGTTAACAAGTTCCTGAGGTTGGTGAATCAAATTTCTAAGATTTCCAAAATAGTTCATTAACATTCTTTTTGATTAAGATACTATAAATTTTGCCCAGTCTCAATGTTCTTAACATTTTTTCGTTTTTCAGCCTGAATATATTCATTAAGTATTGCTATCTTTTCAAATCGGGTATAGTTTCTTGGGAACCATAGAAGAAGAACTCAGACTCCTGTAATCAGTCCCGATACAGTTTCATCCCGCTACAAAATTGTTACGATTCAATACCATTCACACTGCTCCAGAACAAAATCTTTTTACTTTCTTTTCGAAAATGAAGTATTTACCTTTTAATTTTCCGAGAATTGGCACAAGAAAAGTCACGTATTTGGAGTAGTGGTGAGGGTCATCATGCACAGCCTAAATCTCATTCTAATTAGCACTAAACACAACGAATAATCAAGCAATGAAAAATTGCGATGGCTTCATTTGCTTTTTGACCCGATAGCCTTGACTAAATCTGTTATCAATGATGAATTCTCAGCAGATTGATAATGGAAAGCTACCTGGCTGTGTATGCAGTTAGGCCAAGATGGAGAATTGCTTGTCTTCAACCCTTTATATCCTAAAGTACTTACATCTTTGCATGGAACGAGAAGCTTGCAGAAAAGGATTGTTTAAACTCACAAGGGGATAGACTTATTGAAAAAAGTGAGAGAATTCCTACAAAAAACAAAGATAAATACATTTATTAATAGAAGGAGCAACTGTGTTACGGACTGCAGGAACAGTGGGAGGATGATCGAATCCGATACACTGTTGTTACAGATCCAAACTTGTACCATTACATTGTAAACGGGGTCTAAAATTGTGACACATTTGTTGTACAACCTGTACTGGTCATTATCGTACTTATTCTTTTTCCCCTGAAGACAAGGTAAACGAGGAATATTGTCAATACGTGATATCAATGGAAACACAATCACAGCTCAAGGGGAATCGATTTATTCTGCTGATTCAAATACAATGGACTTTTCATCATCTAGTCGTGTCTATCTGGCTGGCTTCTCATCGGGTTTTATGGTATGATTTACCATTTTTAATACCTTTCCTATTCTTGGCGTATGCCCATCATACCCTTTCATTTTTAAAACCATGCACAGAATGATTATTATGAAAATATATATCAATTAATAATTATCAATTATAATATGCTCACCTACAATCCTAGCCATCAGTGTTGAGAATGTCTGGAAAGTCTCGAATGTTTTCATTTAGCAACCCTTGCTCCCCCCCCCAATTCAATGTTGTATGTGAAGATATCCTATAATCTGACACTTGCCATGACTTCTGAAGACGAAAAACGACATTGAGATGGGGGGAGGGGAAATGTGACTTCTTTGACCGTATTGTGGCAATGGGGCTTAAAATAGGGGAAAGTTGCTTTTTTCTCAACACACCATGTCCAGGATTTTAGTAATCACTTTTCGTGTATTCATTCTAGACAAGCCTCGTGACATTATATGGCCAGTACAACGGAGTCATCGATAATTTGGTAATCAACAACATCAAGTATAACCTATGGAGTTATATCTCTTATTCAGGAAGCCCCTTTTATACCATGACACGGAATGGTTTCAGGGCAGTGGTCACAGGGAATTGGATAAGTCTTTTTGGCAATGGATTTTTACGTCATAGTATTGGCAATTTCCAAATCAATTCAGCATCATCGGAAATTCAAATTGATTTTCGTAGCCTTAAAGACAATACTGTGATCCTTGGCGTTACTGATTCAACTGGTGGTCTGGTTTATGGATTGTATTTAGTTGGAGGCAAATTATTATTTCAGTTTTCTTCTGGTGTTGGACAAAATTCTGCGCTCATTACCAACAGGTATGCTTCTATAGACTTCCTTACAATACCGTGTGTGTTAAGTGTTCAAACCAGGGAGCGCCGGTTCAAACTGGTTCAAACCCATTTCAAAATTTACCTGACTGATTGGAACTGTGTTTCTGCGTACTTTTTTGAGCTCCTGGTTTGCGAACCACAATCCTACCATACCTTCTAGAGCCATTGGGTGTCCCAGGAACAGGTTTGGTTGAATCCATCTTTGTGAATTTTGCTTCAATCAATGGTGAACTACTCGCAAATTGTTCCTCAATAGTTGATGTGAACATAGATACCATGGTTGTTCATAATGCCATGGTTGTTCATATTGGTTCTTTAGCAGTAGAAGTGTTATTCTTGAAAGCTCCTATTTCTGTCCACCTCCAGATCAGAGCTTTAGCCTTTAGGTCCAAAGAAGTTCGCCTTGAAAGCGTGGAAAAATGTTCTGTTTGCATCGTTTTCGAAAGTTAAAATGAAGTCATTTTCAAATCTTACTGGTAGGATCCCGTTTTCAAATTCTGCCAGGACAGTTGTCAAATTTGTTCCGTTTTAAAGCTGTAACGGCATCGTACCGTAGTCTTATTGATATTTCATTCAACCATGTTCTGTAATGATCCAAATATCTCCCAACAGAAATACATACATTGATGGAAGATGGTATAAAGTGAAAATGGTCCGGACATCTATCAATGCTACCTTATCCGCGTCTCTTATTGGTTCAACCAATCCACTGCATAAGGAAACGATCCATGTATTTGCCAGAACAACATTATCACGGGGAGTCGAAATTTTATTTGGTGCACCACCTACGTCCAAGTGAGTTTTCTTTTTCATTTTATCAATTTCATACATTTGGTACAGAGGATGTCGCAAAACACAGCGCTCCTTTCGTAGGGCTGTTGTGGAGGAGCTTTTTGTTCTATTCCTCCCTTTTTGATACAGTTTCATAGGATAGGCCGCGACTTACAATTTGAGACCTTGTTTTAGCCTATGTCACCAGTGGTGGTTGCTTTATTTATGGTATACGAAGGTCACGAAAGGCTTCAATAATAGAACTTTGCTTGTTCTTCAAACAAAATCGAGTAACATTTTAAGAAAGGGTTCTATTAGTCTAGCTCTGAAAAAGCCTCGTTGGCTGAGGCGAAATATCTGTTTGCATGTATATAATCAATATTCAACCTATTAAAGAATAGTCATCTTTTTCTGCATCGTTTTGCGGTGTTCCTGCCTTGCCTTCACATTTTATTTACTACTCTTAGCTGCAAGAATTTTGATCTAAGCAAGATTCTGCGACTTAAGTTCTGGACGCACAGCCTGCCATCGTGGCATTTTCTCTACAAAGTTCATTCTATTGATGCGTTGGGATTTTTTCTACAATCTGTAAAGGGCTAAGTGTATTGTTCATTGACGACGTAGGAACGTTTACTGAATATTTTTCATTTTTCAGCTCTGCTGGTTTACCAGCTTCTGGCATTTTTGCAGGCGATCTTCGAAACCTTTATTTGACAAACATTCTAACGAATCAGCTGCAATTAAGAAGTTTTAATTCATCTTTATACAAGTTATCAGAGTCAGGACTAAGTTATTACGGCATGTTCGATGGTCAGGTAATCTGTCTTTATTATTTCATGTGATATCTCATTTGTCTGATTCAGAGCGTATGTGATAAACCGGAAACCTGGGGTTAGTGGGCCTGTTAAAACTTCCATTCTCCTTGCATAAAACTGCGGTCCTCGCCAAACCCTCTTGTCACAAACTACGTTTTGCAGCATGTTTCAACAAAAAATCACAGTGCCTACTACTTAAGCTGAAATATTTCGTAGACCCCTCTTGCCGAAAGTCGATGTTGTTTGTCTTGGCTCAGGGCCCTTTCTGCATGATATTGATTAAGTTAGAGAAAGCAACAGCAACGTCAATTCAATTCAATTCAATGAGATGACCGTCAATGATGAGCGTACGTTGAGAGTCCTTTAGGAGTTAAGGTTGCATATAGATAATGCTTCATATTGTATGTATTCACTTGGCAGTATTATTTAGCCGATCACAACGTCAAAACTTTTCTCTGACTTAGGCTCACCAGGTATTTAGATATTTCGAAGAAGAGACATTTAAGCTATCCTACAAAGGAATCTGAATCGAACAATATTTTGATGGGTTTTGTAAATTTTTGAATGTCAACAACAATGACAGAAGCCATAATACCACTTCATTGAACCTTTCTCGTAATATGATGATGTTAAAGCGTATTTCTCGATCCCAGTGGCGTCGAGAGGCAAAGTGGGCCAAAGGGTTGGGAACGCAAGGAACCCTCCGGCATCGAAGGGCCCGGAAAATTTGTTGGGCCACGACCTTTTCTCCTGGACCAAGCCCTTGAATGGACTGGTAAAACGGTGCATTTAGATGGAATCGCCCTGCTATGCACTTTGAAAACAAAAAATTTGATGGAAAATTTTTTTCTGTTAAGACTAAGTTTAGAATAGCAGTGGGCCTGTGTGCCTAGAAACCTTCCGCGAGGAAAACTTAAAACAAAGAAAAAATGCATAATATATATTTATCCGGGCCCCTACGGGCCCCAGGCCCCCTGGTAACTACCCTGGCTACCCTCCCTTCTTGATGGTCCTCCTCGATCCAAAATCCTTTATGGATGTATTGTTTTCAAAGATTCTGCACTCAGAGGGCAACTTTTTTGAAGAATAATAGTTGTCGACATATGAACGTAAGATGCTTGTTGTTTTTGCAGGCTGTGAAAGGCGCAAGGTTTTATGGTCATATGTGGTGGACTGGTTTTGGTTCATACTCTTCTTTGATTCCTGGATCTACAACAATAGTCAAGTCCATTTCCTTTGTCTTTAAAACCAATCAATTGACTGGAATTATCATGTACAACAATGAAAATGTAAGTCTGTAATTAAACAATAGAGTGATTACGAAACTAGGACAGCAATGCCATTCATAACTAGACTGACAACGTGACTCCTTGTATTCGCTCAATGTTTCGTCTGATTTCTTAATTTTTACTCATCCAAGGACTTTCAACCAAACAGATTCAAAACAGAGACTAAAATCTTAAGAAAACTCTAACAAAACATCGATCGTTCTCTCTTCGTTTAGATGATTTTTTACTCAATCAATGCCAAGACAGTTTGTCATTAAAGAGCCATTATTATCCAGAATCCTTTGCGGTCATGCTGTATTTTCCGACTGTCGGAATATCATATTTGGCCCTATATGAAATATCAATCCAGTCTGAAATAGCATTGTGCCTCCAGAGGAGCCTGGTCGAAAATTGCTCTTTAAAGCCTTATTTCACACAGCGGTATTTTATGAGTGAATGGAAATTTATTTTTATGTTGAAAAGAGAGTTAGAACAGAGCGACCTCTTATTTTGTGAAATTCCGCTTGTTCGCTCGCGAAATGCCGCTATTCGGAAATAAAGCTTAACTTGATGTTCGTTTTTTTATGTTTCAGAACCAATATTTAAAAAATCAAGGAATCTTGGTCTATTTCTATATGGCTCTGTTTGGTGGAAATCTCGTTTTTACACTCCATGATAGCAACTTCGCAACATTGGCACCTTTTTTGAGCCAAAATCTAACCTTAAGTGATGGAAGATGGCACAACATTTCCGTTAATTATCAGGCTTCAAGGTACGAATTTCTCTCATTCAAACTTGTTTTTAATCACCTGCAGAGAATTTAGATGTGATTCCAACATTTTTACACATGTCATAACAAACTTACAGGATGTATTACCTCGCTACTAAGACAATACCATTTAGAGCTGAAAACTCTTTCTACCTTATGGCAATTAACATAAAACAGGGAAAGAACATGAAGATACAAGCAACTACTAGAACAAAAATGCCAACATTGAATTGGCAGAGAACCGTCATCTAAATATCAAGTGAGATTCAAAAATTGCAGAAAGTTTCAAAATCATAATCCTGGATTAGAGTCTTTGTTAGTATTTGAAAAAACTTAGATAGTAAGTAAGAAAAAAGGAAAAGATGCGAGGAAGAAATTTTCCTTTTTCCCTCCTTTTCTCTTTTTTTCTTTTATAGTTTTTCTTTCAGATTTTTTCAAAAAAAAAATAATAAAAGTTTCTGATTCCGAGTACGAAATCGTATCCAAAGATCTGGAAATTTATTACTGTACTGTCCTTGAATAACTGCTTATGCTTGTGTGAATTTCCTACCATTTTTATGATAACGTCAATATCTAGTCCTTTCTAATTACGTATAATAGATTTACCTGGCAGTTTTCGAACCCAAATTTTTTAGCTAAGCTGAAACCAGACTTTTCTCAGTTCTCAGGTGAAACATTTGAAACTTGGCCCAGAAAACGTTTGCCACAAAGCACGTACAAACAGGAAACTTGGACTGGCCTTTGATTCTACGTGATTGAAAACTGACGCAAGTCCGACTTCTCGAAACTCGAATGTTTCAAAATAGATGTTAATGCTTAAATGATTCATAGAGAAAGTCTCGGTATTTGGAAATATTTTTATAAGACAGATTCGAAGTTTCTCACAAGACAAGCGTGAAAAATAGTATCCCCAAGGTTTTCCGATGCATTGTTCATGTAAAGTGATATGAAATTCATGAAATTCACACGATACTGGCATAATGTGAAAACGGTAGGAAACTTGACGGCAACAATCTCGCTGCAATCCCCCCAAGAATTTTTTGCCAAAGAAATGTGCTTCTGCCTATCAGAATCGATCAGTCTCGTTTGAAGGCGTCGAGAAATGTTGCGTGTTTACACTTATCGAGTGTTCACATGATGATACGGTGTTCAAAATACGCTGGTTAAAGTTCCGTTTTCAAAATCTACATTTTTCGAAGTCTGCAAGCCAAGTATTTGCCTTTTTCGTCCGAAGGGGAGGCTTGTCAGCGACATGTGTCACAATTTTCCAGGTATTGTGTGCGCAAGTCTAAATCTTCCTGATATGTATTACCCGGAACTCTTTGTCTGCAACGCAGAATTGAAATTCCCAGACTTTCGACACAAACTTGAAAGGGAAATGACGGACTTAAAGATCCATTGTTACTCAGGGTCTCTACTTTGTAGCGATATATCATTTCAAGCAAATAGTGAATCTGCTTGGTTCTCTGCGCTCACAATTCCATTCCAGACCATATAAAAATCAAATTAGGCTTGCAAGTGGACACCACGGACTCAAAATGCAGTAGTTGACGTAATAGAAATGTTTTACTTTCGTTGAACTATTGTATCAGCTCACAACTGCTCTATGAAACCATAGTTTCTGTTTAGGCCAAGCGTGATTGTCAGACAGGTTAAAATTGTAGCGTGCTTGAAAGGACCCTGGTGACATTGCTCCCTAAATTCGTCTTTTGAAGTAAATGCTCTTTTTCATTGACTAGTTTTAACTACCAACTGTTTGTTGATGGTCGATCAATACACTCAGGATGGTTTGGGAACTTCAAAAGAGAGATTGCAGCCAGTACTCCCATTTATTTCGGTGGAATTCCAACAACAATTAATATTCCTTTTGCTGTTCCCACATTGCTATCACTGGCTATGGATGTCAAAAATTTCGTCATAAATAACAGGTTTGTGTATTGCTTTCTGCTAAACTCTGTTTTTCAGGAGGGAACCCAGAATCACTTACAAAATTGCTCAGCTCCTGTAATTTTCTTGTTAATTTGCCTCAGCTTCCACCCACTTAAGTTATAGATGTCAGAGATGTTGGAACCATGTGCGCTGGTTGCATGTGCCCCCCCAAGATTTTGTGATTATAACGAAGAATTGCCAGTTATGTTTCGCGAATAGACGTTTTAGCTATTCTAGGAAAGAATCTGAATCGAACGATATTACGATGCATTTTGAAGAATTTTCGAACTTGCACAACAGTGATAGAAGCTCTAACGCCACTCGATCGAACCTCGCGTATAAGATTGTATAAAAATAACGCTCGATCCAGGCTCTTTTGTAGAATAGCTAAAAGGTCTATTACCTCTTCAGGATATTTAGCTTCATAAAAAATTGACCTTGAAGTATCATGCCCCCCCCCCAAAGTCTATCTTTTCCAAGCAATATTGAAGGGAAGGGGGGGGGGGGAGAAAATGACTTTTCCACGTAGCTCAATAGTTCTTGCTAATGATGACTGCAGATATAAAATGTCCTGATGATGGCAAAGCGATGACTTTCATTGTACGATATGCCTATATACCAAATGCATTTCTTCGCTATCTTTGAACTAACGATTTAAAAGCTAGAATACTTCCTTTGCGTTTCGAACAATGGTTATTTCCTTTCAGGGTACAGAACTTCCATCAAAGCATTTCCTTTGGTGTTTCATATGCAGGGGTTAAGCCAAGTTTGTTTGCACCCCAACCCACAGGCCCAGCCCCTACATGTGGAGCGGGATTCCCCGCATTTTCCACTTCTACGGATGTCAATCAAATTGGATTCGGTCAGTTTCCCTGGAATGGTAGCCAGAGTTATATTGGATATGAACTAAGCCAAGCACAGAGACAATTTTTTAAATCAAGGTAAGAGAGGTTGATTTTTCTTTCGCCTTTTTGGGTAGCTGTGTTTGCCTGCTCACCCTTGAGTCTACCCGAATGAAATCAAAAATCCGGAATTGGCCATTAGATTTTTAAATTTATTTTTAATGTATAACAACAAAGACTTGATTATACTTTAGACGTACTTCCTCTAGTTACTGCTGATGAAAGGTTAGGCTAAAATCTTCTGACTCTAATCTTATAATTTCTAGATTATGCATTGTTTTTTAACTTATTTTGGATCTTTATTTCTTGGTCTTGTCGAACATAAAAGTTAATTTGTCCATAAAATTTTCACGGACTTCGTCACAGATTTGTTTTCTCTCAGAAAGCGTCCTGTTCAAGATCAATGTTGTGTTTCGAATAAAATCAGGGTACATGGACAATATCTTGGTCCTAAAGAATGGTCCTCCAAAGATGGATGCTCCGTTCAGCATATTTCAGCAACTTCATCACTATCGTCAATTTCACTAGCCAGGGGTGGCGCCAGCCTAGAAAAATGGGGTGGAAAAAGAGATGGAATTGATGGTCAGAAGGTATACCTAACGATTTTTATGTCGTTTTTGCTTAGGAATGAATACCGACCTGAGGAAAGTGGGGTGGACATGTCCACCCCAGTCCACCCCGTGGCGCCGCCCTTGTCACTAGCTGTCGTCTGAAGAATCAAATTGAAATCTGTCACAAAAATGATCAAGCATATCACCAAATTCTTTTTTGTAAATGCCATTTTTGATATCCTCTCGTCTCTTAGCAGGACTTCTTCAATTGAAAACAAAGAAATAATGAATAAGAAATGCAACCCTTCATTGTTTCATTCACTTTCGACTTGCTGTTTCTTCTCCTTTCTTTCTAGAATAACGTCATCCTTACAGGAACTTGTTTGGTTTATCCCACAATTGTCCTGCGGCTTCAAATTCAGACACTCAAAGCCAAAAATAACATCAATAATGGCCAGTAAAATCGGGCCCCAGCAATGTGCTTTTTATTTCTCATCAATTTTCTGATGTCAAAAGAAAAGACATTCATCAAAAGACCTTTCTAGAAGACCTTAAGTATATTTCATTTCAAACCTGTAACTTATGGCAAGTAGAACGCCACTTTCCATTAAGATATGAATGCAGTGTTGTTTCCTATACAGTCTGGTTCACAGGGAACTGAAGATACATGGTTATTCCAGTGGAATTTCTATTGACCGTCTCATTGTCTAAAATGCTGTACTCGCATTAACTTTGTTGGGACGCTGGACCCTAACTAAATTTTGTTATCCAAAATGATTTGCTACCTCTACCTACAAAATGATGATCAATCTCAGAAATCTGTTGAGCAGGTAGAAAACAACAGGCTCTGAAACATATTAACAGTTTTTAACTAATAAGGCGTATTTTCTTGCTCAGTTTTGTAGTGACACTGGACTTCAAGTCAACGTCAAAAGATGGTATCATTTTTTATGCAGCAGATAATGGCACAAATCCAACACAATATGTCTCATTGGAACTGGTTAATGGCAGACTTGAGTTTAAATTTAGTTTGGGAGATAAGGGTTTGAAGATTTCTACGACCAACGATTATGCTGATGGAAACTGGCATTTGGTATGTAATATGTAAAATGTAGTAAAGTTTTTCTAATACTTAACTGAGATTTTAGCCAACGTAGAATACATTTTTAGCATAATTATGAATTTCTGGTCTGTTGTTTTTAGATTCATATGCTCCGCATCAGTACATTTGGAGCAATTTTGTTACCAACTTCAAAGGAATATCAAAGCAGTATTATAGCATCTGTAGCGACTGAAATGTTGATAAACACCCCTGTTTACATTGGTGGCCTACCATCTTCAGTAAATGCGTCCTCATTCAATAATCGGAAGTTTGCTTTTAATGGATGCCTGAGAAGATTCGAAGTCGCTTCTTCGTTTCAATTCTTTTCTCTAAATCTGGCTGCTCCACCAATTGGAGGATCTAACACTGGTACTGCATCATGCCCTGTTAATGTGGAACCCGGAACATTTTTTAATGGATCAGGCTGGATATATTATGGTAAGGTCTCAAACCCTAACAGTGAAAGTTCGTATGTTCGTTCATATTCACTAAGCTCCAATTTATATCTACTTTCGTTCGTATGTTCGTTAATATTCACTAAGCTCCAATATCTATCTACTTTCGTTTCATTTTCATTCAATCCGAGCAACGTGTACAAAGATTTACTATTGTACTCAAATATTACTATTGAGCACCGATCCAATGACAATATTAAGTTCTACAATGATATAGGTTGATCCACTTATCACATATCTCGGTTGAGCCTATGACGCTTCCTGGTTGAGCCCATCTCAACGCGAGGTTCGATCGAGTGGTGCTACAGCCTCTATCATTGTTGTACAAATTCGAAAATAACACAAATTGTATCCAGATTCTTTTCATGATGATGATGATGATGATGATGATGATGATGATGATGATGATGATGATGATGATGATGATGATGATGATGATGATTCTCATGATAATAGTTGTCACATCTGATTTACGATATAACTTGCTTCTGGAACTTTCTGAAATATCTCCGAAGAGCTTTCGGGTCTTCATTTTTGTATGCGAGGTTTTGAATTTTCATAGGCAGAGAAAAGCTGTATGTTCATGCTTCGTTTCTTTCAGCAAATGATTTTGAAATTGGTGAAAACTTCACAATTGGAATGAATTTCAAAACAAACAAGCGTGCTGGTTTATTGTTCTACCTTTTCACAAATGATACAAGCCAAGGTGCAGGTAAGAACTGGATCATCTCCTGTTTATGTTGATGTTTCTTGAGAAAGGAATATTTGTTGTTATCATTGCTCTGGAAGTGATCAATATTGCATTTCACTAGCCTCACGACATAGTCCCAGATATCGCAAAAATAGCAACAACGACAACAACAAAAATACAACAACAACAACATTTCTTGTTTTTATAGCGATAACTACGAATATGCAATCAGTCTAGCATTTCACTAGTTGTATTAAGAGGGTTTTGCCCGTTATACTGTGAGTTTTACATTTTCTTTAAGTTTGCTTTTCCTTTACAACTTATGAAGCTTTCCGATTTTCCCAATCTCAGTTATCAAGACGTCTGTCCACTTCTCTGTGACACCAGGGGCTTCTTCTTTTGATTGCCTATTTTGTTTCTCTTGCAGACAGCAATAGCACTACTGCTAAATACTTTGTCGTCGAATTGAAGGAAGGGAAGGTACAGTTCACTGTAGATCTTTTCAAGTTTTTTTTTCTTTGCGACTCTGTTAATTTGCAAGCATGATATCCCCATGGAAGATTCTTAAAGAGAAAGAAATATAGGTGAAAGGAATTTCTTTATCTATCCTGCCACGCACCACTATAAACATCATACAACACATTATTCCGATGTTTTTTGATAAAATTGGCTTAATATGGTTAGTCACTGCTGTATGCTCTACTTTACCTCTTTATATCCTTCAGATTGAAATACACTACAAACCGATTTTGAATGAACCAGCTCAAACGTTTTCATGGACAGACCCAAATTCAAACTCATCTTATTTATTGTGTGACCAACAATGGCACAATCTTCAGATCAAGAAGAATGGAAACCTCGTTTCCATCACGGCTGATTCTTATGTAACAAATGTGCAAACGAGTCAAAGTGGAAGCATTTCTGGCAATTTGTATATTGGTGGAATTCCCGGTAGGTGTCACAAGACTTTTTACCTCGTATCCTTATTTCCCAGTGCTCTTCAACTTGAAAACCCTCGCTTCAACTGGCAGATCTTATGTTCCTTGGCAATAAAAATGATCAAGATTTCTTTGAAATTCAACCAGATGCATTGCAATGCTTTGAACCGAAACAAAGTTAAAATCTGAAACAACGCAATCATGATTGTTTTGATCCCCATTATAAAGCAAGGAAAATCTCTCAAGACCATTACACGTATCTTTTATAAGAAAATGCTAAAAAAAAACTCAGTTCTCATATCGCCAAACTCAAGAAAGTCAATCACTGGGAAAGTGCAGCTTAAGAAAATATCATCATTGTAAAAGATATCCTTTCCACAATTTCATATTACAATCTGAAGGTACTTTTGAGTAAGTAAAGTCTAAACCTTAGGAAAGCTGCAGAAAACATGGTTTTGAAATTTTTACAGGGAACAGGTAGTGAGCACGGTAGTGAGTATTCATAATCTGATAATTTCAAGAAACTTTCAGCACTGGCCCAAATTCTTAGGCTCTTCTTAAAATTCGTGTACTATTTCTTGCAATAGATACATGAGCCTTTTTGGGCCCTCGCAAGAGATTCTGAGGCAGCAATCAGCCTGCAAGATCACAGAGAGCCAAGGAATGATTTACAAACTGAAAAACTAAGTTGTCTATGATAACAGCTGGGCATGAAACTGCAAAGGCTTTGGGGAATGTCAAATAAGAGCTACGAGGGAAACTGCGAAGGATTCACACCACTAAAAGCTGCGAGGTAGCTGCAAAAAGTGGAGCTGCGAAGGAAACTTCAATTGCAGCTCTTTACGTCGCGAATCATTAGCATATTCCATCACAGATGAGATATTTTTGAAATGATCTACAAAACATATAGTGTAGTTTTTCAACATCACTTTCCAATCCTTCATTTTAGGGGAGATATTGAAGCCTGGAGGTGCTGCAAGACACTTTGACGGCTGCCTGAAGTCTTTCTTTGTCAACACAAGACGATCAATGTATGATGCAAGATTTGGACAAAATGTGAAAATTGGTTGCCCAAAGTAGATGTATCTTTCTGAACGCTGCTACCTTAGAGTTGTTAAGTCTCATAGACGCAGTTTTCGTGCAAGATGTAAAGCTAATTAGATGAAGGTAGAAAGATGTGTACAGTAGACTTATGACGATTGTAGTAACAGAGAAAAGACAGTATGCAGGATCTTTGCAGGTTGGAGAGGTGATGATGTGATACATGTGACATGTACTATGTGAATTGTACTATACCGTACAGCAATGAGTATTTTTGGGGTCTAAAAATCTCCCAAGTTTAGTATATTTTTGGGGCTTTCAAAAATATGCTGTGTTTGACCCGCCATGCCCTTCTGGCCTTCTGGGTAGCGTACCACAGGAAGCCCATACTATATCTTACTCGAAAAAGTATTTTATCAAAAAAATTTTCGTTTCTCATTCTTTTATTATCCCTCTATTATCTGCGAAAGGACAGAAAATGGTACACAAATAAAATATAAAACTGTTTTTTTGATAAAAGTGTTTTTTGAATAAAATATTTTTGTGAAGAAGACATTGTATGGGCTCCTGTGAGCGAACCAACGAATTCCTTCCATCAGAAGGAATCGATTGATTGGTTGATTAATCGATTGATCTATTGATTGATTTGTTATTGATTTGCTGCCAGGCATGATAGCGAGGGAGCCTCGGAGACAGTTTCCACACTCTTGGCCTATGTCGATGGCTGCTCATGTGCTCCACTTATTTCATTGAATTACTTGCCAGTAAACGAAGATAGCAAAATGAAATCAAATATCAGTAAGGATGAAAAAGCACTTGATGAGAGAGAAGAAGCATCAACGCAAAATATTCTTCCCTTCTTTTGGGATTTAGCATCGAATGACGAAGAGAGGCGGATAAGCCGTGTTGTTGATCTTGTTTCTACGTTGAAAATGAAATCGCAGAAACATGAAGGATCCGACTTAGGAAAAGGGGTGAGTATGGTTGAAGCTAATCGAGAGCCTTTAGGAAAGGAATTATTTGAAAACTACTTTCAGAGATTACTTTGAAAACTTACTTCGCACAATGGTAGTTAAGATTGACTGATTAAGAAGGAGGAGCTCTCTAGTAGGTAAACTAAAACAAAGAAAACCAAGGATTGTGTTAAAAAAGATGCTATTCTGTGTGCAGCAGTGCCAGACTGTCCAGACTGTCAACTGGAATTTGCTGTGCATGGCCGATTTCTGTGCCAAGCACCTTAAGTGTACCAGATCAGCAATATATTCAGCTGTTCAGTTTGATTAGCCTCCTGTTTTACCAGACTGGAAAGTTTGTATCTTGTGTGTACAAGTCAAGATGTCCAAGTGAGATTGCCTGGAAAATTTGTGGTTGAGAACAGTAGATTAGAACAATAGATCCGTTGTTTATTGCCAACTGCATGGTTCAGGCTGAAAACGGCGTACGTTTCTAACTGCTATTTTTTGTAAACAATAAAAGAGAAGCAAGAAGCCAATTTCTTTATGACACAATACAGCTATGCAAATGATTTAAGTGAAGGAAGGGTCCTCTGCAGATTCTGTAAACTTTTCAGTCTGGTTCAGTGCAATTGTTACAGATTGCAAGACTTCTTACCGGATTCGAAGCTTCACTGTGCAACAACCACAATTCAAGAGTTATATAAATGAGAACTTGATGTCAACAAATGAATTGATGTGTTTGTTCATCTCTTTTGCTATATTTATTATTTTCATATGTTTATCATAAACATTCAAGAAACAACTGAAATTGAAGATAATGAACTTTATTTGTCAGGAAATTCCAGAAGATTTAAGCTATGCCATGAAAAGATTGGTGAAAGGAATTGGGTCATCAAGAAAAGGAGCAAGACAAGGGTATGGTACTGCACTTGCTGAAGTTTTGGGTCATTTTGATGGTATCCAATATGAAACAGTTCATGGCTTGATGCAAGAACATCTCACTGTCAAAGGATCATTTACTGGGCAGGTAGCATTTTAAATTGTTTCAAGTTAGTTGACTTGCTGACCATACAGTCTTTTCACAAGGAATGTCAGCTGTCAGTATTGATCGTTTTGAATAATTATCTTATTTGTGTATTCCATGAATTGTATTTTCCAAAATATTTAATGGAATAAGCTTAAAAGAAGTGAAGAGACAGAGGAGAAAACGCTGTTCATTTTGACAAAATCATTCCTGTCATCAAATTATTAGAGTTTTGACACTTTATCACCTCAGAAATTTAGTACAACGTTGAGATTCTGGCTTGTTAAATAGTTGGTTTGGTGATATGATGCTCAGAGGATTTCTTTTTATGATGAAAATTCTTTGGTACAGATATTAATTTTCATTGCAGGAAGAAAGAGAATCTTTGTTTGGCCAAGTGTTTTGTTTTGCAGCGTTATCACAAGCACTGGATCAGAAAGAGGTGAAACAGTACTAACATGAATGAAATTTTGTTTGGCAAAAAAGAACTTGTAGGAACATCATGCTATCTAGAGCATCTGGTATCATCTTCTACTTGAAAGGCTCCTGTTCAACTATCATGCCTTGCATGTGCCATCTCTTGTTTGGCCTTTGTTGTAGCCATTTTCATGGACCATGAAAATGGACAAAAGAAACTTTGCAAAAAGTGCAAAATTTTTTAAATATACTTTCTTGGATCAACTACAATGGAAATTTTTGGGAATTTTGTTTTATCAATTTTGTTCAAGTGTTCATTGACTCTTCTTCAATAACTCTTCCAAATCTTACATACATATTCTTGTTTTTGCAGCATAGTGCAAAAGGATTATTACTAAACTGGATCACATTTGAATTTCCCTCTGTTTTATGAAGACACACAGCAAAATAATAAAAGAGGAATATAGCTATTTGACTGTATAGATATTTGATTCTACAGTTTAGGAAACTGCACAGGAATAGACTTTAACAAATTCCACATTTTGCAGATTAAGCGTTAGCAAATTTTGGCCAAAATGCAATGTATTCAGAAATCCCTTCCTATGAAAGGCCATTTCCTTGCGGTTCATAATTCATTTTGAGTAATTCCTTAGTACATAATTAAGCTCTGGAATGACAGGAAAGGTTTTTGTGCCTGATTTTTTGTATACAGTACAATGAGTAAGTGTTGCAATATACTGTATGATGATTATAAATATGTTTCGTTGCAGGATTCCAACAGAAAATGCATCGGAATGATTGTCAAATCCTTACTGGCATTGTTAAGGCAAAAGAGTTACTTGGCAGAGCTTTGTGCAAAGTTAATTGTTGACATTCTTCAAAAGGTTTGTTATTTGTTTCTATCCAAACAAGTTTCATGAACAACCAAATGTTATTATCTTATTTAACTGTATTTGATTTACCTGACAGAGGCCTTACTACTTGGTTATCATTGAAACTTTTAAAGAGAGATTGCTTATAACTAGATTTCTCCAGAATCCTTGCATATCTACTGAAACTCCTCCCATTTTGTTAAGAATTCTTGAGTGCAAATATTTCAGTAGTTAAATATTTGAGTGTAAAGACTGCAAATATTCTCAGATAAGAAGGACTCCTTCAAGAAATCAAAGCATTTTTAAAGCATTCTTAAGAATTCTTAGGAATGAAAACAGTGTTGATGGAGAAGTTTTTTGATATGATAAATCTTGGGAGAAATGTGTTTGTTGGAGACAACTCCCAAGAGCAATCTGGTGCTCTACCCCAGGCTAGGAAATGGAAGGTAAAGGATGGAGGGAATGAAGGATTTATTTGTTTGCTAATGATAAGACATGTTGGATGTCTCGGTGAAGACAGGGTGCCTTTCCTGAATTCATGACATTTTCCATGGCTGACAAAGGTTCCTTTTGTAGATTGATTCTCCATGTTTTCTGGAAACAGTTTTTCCAGTTATTGAAGATGAACTTAAAAGAGGATGGAACAACTTAACTCCAGAAGATCTGTACATTTTGTTTGCAACCGAGAGGCTATTTAAGGTAAGTTTAATAATGTTCTGCCTTAAAGGTAATCAATGTTGTTAAAAAGGTCAGGCCTGGGTGAAACTCAAAATGTAGTCTATTGTCTTTGATAATTTTGGTACCTTTTGGTTCATTATGCAGTAAAAGGAACAATTGGTATGTAGGAGTCTTATTTGGTCTACTTATAATAGCAACTCAATAAGCCTATGCTGGTTCCCCTTAAGCTCCAAAAATTGGACTTTGCAATTGTATGAGTGTTGTTTCTCTGCAGGAGTCTCTTGGCAAGACATTCTTTAAGACACATTATGGTCATTCAAATGTCTGTGATAAAGAGAATATTGTACACATTGCAAAGATACTGATGGTGAGGAGCTAAGATTTGTTGTTTGTTTGTATAATAGTTTGCAGACAACAATTGCAAAATCATATCACATGACACATAGAAATCTGTAAAAGACATGTTTTATAATTGTTAATGATTTTATAATGTTGACGTTGAGAGATTGGATTTGTTTCTCAAAATATGAATAGTTTAGTATAAGAAGAAAAATGCAATTTTGTTACAAATCATAGGACGATGAGAATAAAGAGAATAAAGACAACTACCATATATATCATGTCTGAATGTAATTAGTTTTCCATTCACATTTTGCCACATTTTGCCACATTTTGCCACACTTTGCCACATTTTGCCAAATAAGATATATAACTGTAATGGTTTTATTAGGCTATTTAGGATTAAAATTGAATTGGAATTGCCTATGCCAAAGGCCTGAAAGATTTCCCTTACATCAGTATTCACTTTTCTGGAATTTTCCGGAACGTTTC